>PVKV010012350.1:0-66125 GCA_004027835.1 Alouatta palliata | reverse complement strand
AGCATGTCGTGATATACACATTTTGTAATTACCTTTTTTGTTGTTTTGTAGCAACCATTTGTAAAACATTCCAAATAATTCCACAGCCCTGAAGCAGCAAGCTAATCCCTTTCTCACTTTTGGAAGGTGACTTTTCAGCTTAATGCATATTGCCCTCTCCATAGAGGAGAGGAAAAGATACAGCCCTGCCTTACTGAGAGCCAAACAGAGCCCAGGGAAAGACTCCACTATGGGAAACCTCATTGCTCTGTACAAAGTACCAGCTAAACCAGAAAGGTGATTCCAGGAGGAGTTAGCCAAACAACAACAACAAAAAATGTGCTGTTCAAGTTTTCAGCTTTAAGATCTCTTTGGACAACATTATTTCTATTTTTTATTTTTTCATTACAAGTGACCAAATTAAGATGGTAAGATCTCTGAGACCAAATTTTTGTCCCATCTCTACCCCTTCCCGACTGCTTACAGAATGAATCATGTGCCCCTTATGTTGAGATGACCACTTAATTGCTTTCCTGCCTCCTTGAAAGAAAGAAGATTATGTTTTTGCCACTGATTTAGCCATATGAAACTCATCTCATTACCTTTTCTGGGTTTGAAGCTGCTGTCTCTAAAAGTGCCATCTCATTGTGCTTTGTATCAGTCAGTGCTGGAGAAATCTTGAATAGCTTATGTATAAAACTTTTAAAATTTTATATTATTTTGAAACTTTGCTTCTTTGGATTTGTGGCACCCTGGCCACCCCATCTGGCTGTGACAGCCTCTGCAGTCTGTGGGTTGGCAGTTTGTGGGCTGGCAGTTTGCTGATCTTTTAAAGTTTCCCTGCCTGGTCCCCATTTTCCAGTAAGGTTTCTAGGAGGTCTGTTAGGTGTACATCCTGCAGCTTATTGGCTTAAAATGTACTCTCCTTTTATGTGGTCTCTTTGGGCCGATTGGGAGAAAGAGACATCAATAGTGTAACTGTTTTGATACTGAATATTGACAAGTGTCTTTCTGAAATAAAGAACTGTTCCCTCCGACTCTCAAAAAAAAAAAAAAAAATGATGGGAAATAAATTTAAAAGGGTGGTCAAGGACTAGATTGCGTAAGACTTTAAAAACAACAAGTATAATAATAAATACATACAATAGCAAAACAGTGGATAGTTTTAAGAAAAAGAATGATGTGATCCAATTTATGTTTTAAAAATATCACTATGGCTGCTCTATGGGCAATATATTACATAAAAGATAGAATCAAAGCAGAAAGACTATTTAGAATGCTAGTGCTATGATCCAGATACAAGGGATGGTAATTTGTACAAGATTGGGAGTATGTAGTGTAAAAAGAGAGAATTAAACAGAACACACTGAATCATTAGGCGAAAGAAGGAGAGAAATCAAACATAACTCTTAGATTTTTGGTTTCTGTAGCACAGTAGTGCCATAGACTAAAATGCAGGATACTGGGGGAAAACTGCCTTACCTATAGTGAGAGATGGATAAGAAAAACAGTAGATTTTTTCATAAGAAACTATGCAAGAAAGAAGAGAATGGAATGAAATAAAGCATTTAAAGAAAAAAAAATCAACCTAGAATTCTATATGCAATGAAATTATCCCTCAAAAAGTATACCTAGAAAAAAAAATAAATTCATCATAAGCAAAATGCCTTTGCAAAAAATGTTGAAAGAAGCTCTTCAGGCAGAAAGGGAAAGAATATAGGTTAGAAAATTTGATCTATATAAAGACAGGCATGGCATGAAATAAAAAATAAGGTAAAATAAAATGTATCTTATTATTTATAATTGATTTAAAAGATAACTTGGTTTATAGCAATAATAATAGTAAGTATTGAGTGATTATAGGACATAGTAAATCAAATAAATGACACGAATGCCACAATAGATGACAGGAAGAAATTGAGAATATGCTATTGTCAAATAATTGTGCTGTATTGAAATGGCAGAATATTTTTTAAGTGGGGTGAAATTAGTTAAAAATGTATATTGTAAACTTCAGAGAAACTACTAAAAAATCTTAAAAGAAGTACAACTGATATGCTCAGAGAAGAGATAATATTGAAATAGTAAGCTTTTACTTAAGAGGCGGCATAAAAATGATAGCTGGGGTAAACAAGTAATAAATGTAGTAAAAAGAACACAGTCACAAACATACAACAATTTCAATAATCACTTCAAGTCAATTAAAAGACAGTGAGTGTCAGAGTGGGGGAAAAAAACAAGACTCAACCATATACTCTATAAAAATCCTACTTTAAATGCAAATACCTATTTACGTTAACAGTAAATAGGATAAAGAAATACCAAGATAACACACTAATCAAAAGCAAGCTGAAGAAGTAGTAGTAATTTCAGAAAAAGCCAAAATTCAGAAAAATGAAGATCACCAGTGACAAAAATAGGCATTACATAATGATAAAAGGGTCAGTTTTCCAAGTAGACATAATAACCCATATAATGTATTTACCTAACAAAATAAGTATAAAAATACATGAGACAGTAACTGATAAAGCTGATCTTAGACAAATCCATGATTAAAATTAGAATTTAAAACCCTTCTGACAGTGGTTGATAGATCAAGCAGGTGGAAAATCAGTAAGAATATAGGTGACCTGGACAGTACTATCAATTAACTTTACCCACCTGACAATTACGGAATATTCCATTAAACAACAAAAAGATATACATTAATTTTAAATGAACATACAATATTTACTGACATAGGCCACATTCTCATCCATAAAACATACCTTAATGAATTAATGAATAAATTGGTATTTTAGGTTCAGGGATATATGTACCAATTTGATATATAAGTAGATTTTATGTCATGGGGGTTTGGTATACAGATTATTTTATCACTCAGGTAATAAACATAGCACACAATAGGTAGCTTTTCAATCCTCACTCTCCACCAATCCTTCATCTTCAAGTAAGTCCCAATGTCTTTTGTTCCCACCTTTGTCTTCATGTGTACTCAATGTTTAGCTGCCACTTATAAGTGAGAACATGTGGTATTTGGTTTGCTGTTTCTGTGTTAGTTTGCTTAGGATAATGGCCTCCAGCTTCATTCATGCTGCTACAAAGGACATGATCTTGTTCTTTTTTATGGCTGCGTAGTAATCCATTATGTTTATGTACCACATTTTCTTTATCCTATCTATCATTGATGGGCATTTAAGTTGAATCCATGTCTTTGCTACTGTGAATAGTAATGCAAAGATCATACACATAAACATGTGTGTCTTTAGGGTAGAATTACTTATATTCTTTGGATATATACCCAATAATGGGATTGCAGGGTTGAATGGCAATTCTGTTTTAAGTTCTTTCAGAAATTGTCAAACTGCTTTCCACAATGGCCGAACTGATTTACATTCCCACGAGCAGTGTATGAGTTCCCTTTTCTTCACAACCTTGCCAGCATCTCTTATTTTTGATATTTAATAGAATAGCCATTCTGAATGGTGAGAGATGGTATCTCATTGTAATTTTGATTTGCATTTCTCTAATGATTAGGGATGTTGAACATTTTCTCATATGTTTGTTGGCCATGTGTATGTCTTCTTTGGGAAGTGTTTGTTTGTGTCCTTTGTGCACTTTTTAATGGGGTTGTTTTTTGCCTGTTTAAGGCAAAAATTTGTTTAAGTTTCTTATAGATTCTGGATATTAGATAATTTTCAGAGGCACAGTTTGAAAAATATTTTCTCCCATTTTGTATGTGATCTGTTTACTCTGTTAATAGCTTCTTTTGCTATGCAGAAGCTCTTTATTTTAATTAGATACCATTTGTCAATTTTTGTTTTTGTTGCAATTACTTTTGGCAACTTCATCATGAAATTTTTGTTTTAGCACATTTCAACAACTTTAAAATAATAGGAAGTATACAAAGTATGCTCTCAGACAATAATGTAATAGAAAATAATAGTAGAAAGATAGCCAGAAATTTACCCCAAAATAATTGGAGTTTAAACAACATACTTCTAAATAACATATGCATCAAAGAAATCTCAGGAAAAATTTAAATCATATTTTGAATTAGATGAAAATAAAATACCACTTATTAAAATGTGAGAGATGCAGCAAAAGTCATGCTTATAATGAAATTTATAACGTTAATAAACATATTTTTAAAAATAAGAGATCTAAAATAAAAAACCTAAGCTTCTTTCTTAGAAACCTATAGAAAAAGAGCAAAATAGTATAATGTGAACAGAAGAAAATAAAAAATAGATAATAAATCCTTAGAATTGAACACAAGAAAACAATAGAGAATCAATAGAAACAAAAACTGATTATTTGAAAAATATAAATAAAAATTAAAGATCTATATCTAGGATAATGAAGAAAAAATAGAGAAGACACAATTTGAAAACACTAGCAATAAAAAAGGCGCTCATTACTAGTGATGCAACAGAAACGAAAATAATGATAAAATAATACTCTCAAATAAATGTGCATCCAAAAATTTGATAACTTAGATGAAATGGACCAATTCTTTGAAAGATACAAGCTACCAGATCTCATATAAGGAAAAGTAAACAATCTTAGTAGGCATACATCTATGAAAGAAATTTAGCCATCATTTATTATCCTTAAAAAAAAGCGCCAAGTAGTTTTGCAGGCAAATGCTACCAAGTAGTTTGAAGAAATAATGCAGATTCTACATAATCTCTTCCATAAAATAGAATAAGAAAAATACTTTTTGATTTATTTAAAGAGGTCAAAAAGTATTTCTCTCATTCATCAGAATCATCTCAATATCAAAAGCAGATAAAAAGAAATCAACAGACCAATATCTTTCATGAATATAGATGCAAAATTCCTCAATATTTTTTTTTTTTTTTGAGACAGAAGCTTGCTCTGTTGCCCAGGCTGGAGTGAAGTGACATGATCTCAGCTCTCACTGTAACCTCTGCCTCCTAGGTTCAAGCAATTCTCATGCCCCAGCCTCCTGCTGGGATTACAGGCACTTGCCACCACGCCTCGCTAATTCTTGTAGTTTTAGTAGGATAGGGTTTCACCATATTGGCCAGGCTGGTCTTGAACTCCTGACCTCAAGTGATCCACCCACCTCAGCCTCCCAAATTGCTAAGATTACAGACATGAGCCACCATGCCTGGCTACATTATTTAACATCTATGTTGATGTATAATATGCATGCCCTAGAATTCACCTATTTAGTATACAATTTATAGATGTCCAACCATCACTGCAATCTAAGTTTAGAGATTTTTTCACCTACAAAAGAAACACCATCCTCTTTAGCAGTCATGCCCCCTTTCCAAGCCTCCTAGTTATAGACAACCTCTAATCTACTTTCCAATTTCTACTGATTTGCCTATTCTAGACATTTTTTTATTAATGGAATAATACAATATGTGATCTTTTATGATAGGTTTCTTTCACTTAATATATTGTTTGCATGGTTCATACAAGTATCAATACTTCATTCCTTTTTAATATTAAATAATATTTTATTGTATGGATATACCACATTTTGTTTATCCATTAATCAATTGATGGATATGTTATTTTTTCCCTTTTTGGCTATTATAAAAATGGTGCTATGAATATTTGTTGTACAAGGATTTTTAACACAGCATTGTTTATAGTAGCAAAATTTGAAAATGATCAAGACTAAATAAAATATTCTATATTCCTGGGTTATAATAGAGTTGTTCTAACAAAATGAGCAAAACTATCATGAATACAACATGTAAATATAAAGTAATTAGAGAAGTTGGTGGTTTTTCACTGTTCCATTTTGCATTTCTAACTTTATGTTACCTTGATATCATAGTTAAGAATACTATTTTATTTCATAATTCATAAAATAGTAGATGGAAAGGGAAATATATCCAACCCTGAATAAAATTTTTATTGGAGTTCATTGCTAACTATTATAAAAATGGTTTTCTTTACCACTTGTAACAGGAATAAAAAAATTTTTTTACTCAGAAAATGAAATGTTAGGGAATGTTAATGGAAATTTGACATCATGTTAGCTCTCAAGTTTTACAAGCTTTTTTAGTTTTATATGCTTTCAATTTACAGTGGCAACTATATGCTTGGTTAAATTGTGATATTACCATACTTGAATATGCAAGCAAATCTTTGAAATACCCAATAAATATATTCACAACTCTTTTCTGTAAAAATAATTTATTTCACACATTTAACCGTAACATATTTATATGAAAATGAAACTAAATAAGTAAAACTTTTGTATTATAGTGACACAATTTATTCATTCTTAAATGCTTTTATTTCAGTATGGTTCTCTATCATTACAATTATGTGTCTCTCAAGAAGAGTAATTAAATAAATTAAAGAACACAGTGCCAGGGTGATCAAATACAAAATATATTGTTTCTCTTATTTATGGTAACTTAAAATTTTAGTGTATTTATTCCTGCTATTGGAGAGCAATAGAATTGTTTTTCTTTCCATACTGAAAAAGCGTTTTCAATTTTTTAATAAAAGATGCTAATAAATACCAGACCCTATTGTTTTAGAACAAATATTTAATTTGAATCAATTATACAGGGTAAATCTATTGAATGGTTTTATAAGATTATTTCTTTTTTTTTTTTTTTTTTTTTTTTTTTTTTTTTTTTTTTTTTTTTTTTTTTTTTTTTTTTTTGAGACGGAGTTTAGCTCTTGTTACCCAGGCTGGAGTGCAATGGCACGACCTCGGCTCACCGCAACCTCTGCCTCCTGGGTTCAAGCAATTCTCCTGCCTCAGCCTCCCGAGCAGCTGGGACTACAGGCACGTGCCACCATGCCCAGCTAATTTTTGTATTTGTAGTAGAGACGGTATTTCTATCATATGCTACGTTATTTTTGGAAACATAGGACTCATACATAAAGAAGTATTAAAAAGAAGGAAATAGAAAAACTGAAAGACAAATATATATGTAACTATTTTTATCTGATTATCTGTGTGCTTAAAGAAGGAGAGCTAATGTGAAGAGTCATATTCTTTGTAACAAGTTTATATATTCTTTAATTCTTGAAACTATCTTTTCCCTATCATTGATTTACCATTTTTTCTTTCCCTGTAAATTCTTAAATTGTGGTGTATTTCTAATTTGACCAATGAAAGATGCGTAAGGTAGTAAAAAAATGTTTGCAATAGGAAAATAAGAAAGTTTTCAAAAAAAAATTGTCATGCCCATAGATAACTCACTTGAGGAAATATTCTTGGGGTTCTGGATTATAGCATCTTATTTTTCACAGCTTGTAATCAAGGTTAAAAAAAATTAAGATGCTTGCATGTCTTGAGAGTTTTTTCTCCATGCTTGAATGAATTTATCCCATTTATTTCTTCTAACAAAAAAAATCATAAACATATAACTTCAGAGATATGATAGATCTAAATTTCTATTTTTCTCATCACAGAGAGGCTTTTAATAAATAATTTCTTACCAAAATTCATAAGCTTGTTAAACATTTTAGGGAAAATATAGTCAAACAATTCAATAGACGCAGAAAAATCATTTGACAAAAACCGATATTGTTTCATGATTAAAAGGTCTCAACAAATTAGATACAGAAGGAATATATCTCAACATGATAAAGGGCCATATATGAAAAGTCCACAGAAAATATTGTTCTAATTAGTGAAAATCTGGAAGCATTTTCTGTTAAAAAAAAAAAAAAAAAACAACAACAACAACAAAAAAAAAAACAAGTATGCCAACTCTCCAGTTCCACCAGGTAATGTAGTACCAGAAGTCCTAGCTAGAGCAAAGATAAAAGTAATAAAAATCATCCATATCAGAGAAAAAAGTAAAATTGTCTGTTTGCAGATGACATGATTTTATATATAGAAAACTCTAAATAAAGATGTCAATTCTCCCCCAAAAAAAAAAAAAGAAAACTCTAAGAGTCCATAAAAATATTGTTAGAACTAATAAATTTAGGAAGTTGTAGGATGCAAAATCAACCTGCAAAATTGTTGCATTTCTATATACTAACAACAAGCTATCTGAAAAAGAAATTAAGAAAGCAATCTCATTTACACTAGCATGAAAAACTAAAACACTAAGGAATAAATGCAACTAAGAATATGAAAGATTTGTACACCAAAAACTATAAAACAACGATGGAGGAAGTTGAAGAAGATTCAAATCGATGGAAAAATATCCAGTATTTATAGACTAGAATAATTAATATATTAACATACCCATACTACCCAAAGTGATCTGCAGATTTAATGCAGTGTCTATCAAAATTCCAATGATATTTTTCACAGAAATATTTAAAAAAATTCTAAATTTCTAAAAATCACAAAAGTCTCCAAATAACCAAAGACATATTGAGCAAGAGAAAGAAAACTAAGTATCACAGTACCTTATTTCAAAACATACTACAAAGTTATAGCAACAAAAATAACATGATCCTGACATAAAAAAACAGGTGCATAGACAAGTAGAACTGAATAAGGAGCCCAGAAATAAGCCCATACATTTACAGTCAATTAATCTTTGACAAAAATGTCCAGAATGCAAAAATGGGAAAGGGCAATCTCTTCTAGCTAGTTTTGATGAAACTGGATATCCATAAGCAGAAGATAGGAGTCTTATACTATATATAAAAATCAACTCAAAATATATTACAGGATTAAATGTGAAACCTCTAACTATAAACCTGCAAGAAGAAAATGTAGAAAAAGGCTTCCTGATATTGCTCTGGGCAATTATTTTTTAGATATAACACCAAAAACACAGGTAAAAAAATAGCAGAAATAGACAAATGAAATTGTATCAAACTAAAAAAAGCTTCTGCATAGCAAAGGAAACAATCAACAGAGTGAAGAGACATTAACTGAACATAAGGAAACGTGCAAATTGTACATCTGATAAAGGGTTAGTATAAAAAATATACAAGGAACTCAAACAGCTCAATAGCAAGAAAACCAATAACCCAGTTTAAAAATGGACAAAAGATCTGAAAGACATTACTTAAAAAAAAAAAAAAAACTTACAAATGACCAACAGTTATATGAAAAATGTTCAATATAAGCATTGGAGAGATTTAAATCAAATCCACAATAAAATATTACCTCACACTTGTCAGAATTGCTATTATCAAAAAGATAAAATGTAAGTGTTGGCAAGGATGTGGATAAAAAGAAACTCTTGTGAAGTACTGGTGGGAATGTAAATTGGTATAGCCATTATGAAAATTAGTAAGGAGGTTACTCAAGAAATTTAAAACATAACTACCATATGATCCAGCAATCCTACTCCTGGTTATATATTCAAAGAATTGCAATCTGGTCTCAAAGAGATAACTGGACTCCTATATTCGCTACAGTCTTATTCACCATAGCCAAGATATGGAATCAATCTAAACCAATAATAAATGAATAAGGAAAACTTAGTATGTGTTATATATGCACAATTGGAATAGTATTCAGCCAAAAAAAAAAAGAAAAAGAAAATCCAGAAATCCAGTCATTTGTGACACAATGATGAACCTGGAGGACATTAGTCTAAGTGAAATAAACCAGGCACAGAAAGACAAATACTGTGTGATATCATTTATATGTGTGACCTAAAAAAGTGGAATTCATAGAAGCAGAAAATAGAATGGTAGGCTCCAGGGCTGTGGCATGGATGAAAAGGGAGATGTTGATAAAATGATACAAAGTTTAAGTTATGCAGGATAAATAATTTCTGAAGATCTTTGAAAAAAATGTTCAGAATGCACAAAAGGGAAAGTACAGTCTACCCATCTACTCAGAAATTCATTCATGTATTTGCAGATTTATTAGTGGAGTAAATCTAAAAATAGTAATGTTCTGTGTATTTGTCAAGAGCAATGCATTTTATAGGCGATTTTATGAACTAGACAAAATAGATCTTAGAATTGCAGATTCCCCTGTTTCCTTTGATTACAATTATACCATCATTTCAGGACACAAATTTATCTTTTATTATCAGAATATAATGTCACTATTTCTGGCAGCAAACATAAACATTTTTAATGAATAAGGGTAAAATATTTTCTAGCCTAATTGCTTTGCATTACCTAGAATTTGGGAAATCAAAGCTGGCATTTTCTACCTATTCTACAGTTTCTTTTATCGTTAGTACAAAAAAAAAGTAGATGATAGGTTTACATTCTTTAGGTAATCACAGAGAGTATTAACCTTTATAGCTGCAGAGAAAACCAATTCAAATTTCAAAACTACTATGACATTTCCCCACATTAGATTACTCTCTTCTGCAAATCTGACAAGTTTGCATTCAAGCAAAATTTAATTGATCACCTGAAGTGTCAGTTTCTTTTGTAAATGAAACAATGAAACAAAATCACAGAAGATGAATAGTGACACAGCAAAGATGCAATATTGTCTTATTAAGGATGATTTTTCTTGATTCACAATCTTTCACAACTAGCATGACTTACTTAGGAAAATTCTTGCAAGATGGTTGTAAACATGTAGAGGACAGTTTTTATTTGCCTCAAATTATATATATAAAATTGTTCAGTACTATGTCAAACAATGGTTTTAAGCTTTCCCTGTAGGTAGAATCACATGACTCCCAGTACAGACCAAGCTACCTCTAGATGTCTAAAACTAATCTTGCCCCTAGGGAAAAGGGACTTAAGAACACAAGTCCATAATCACAAGGTAAGTAGCAATCCAGTTTTGCTGCCTGTCTGATCCTGAATTTATCTTCCTGTTTGCTATCTTCCTAAGTCCTAGTTTTTGCCCAATTCTTATGACTAAATATCTGCTTTATTTTCTATGTCTCAGCACCATGATTTGGCAGCCTGATTTACTGTCTGCTTTACTGTCAGTGATCTCTTTCCTAGAAAATGAGATTTTTCACCCTAAGTCCAGGGTAAAGACTAGTCCACTACAGAACATCTTGAGGCACTGCCTATCTAGCTGATTGTTCTCTCCTTCTGGGTTCCCACTACTACATGTTCCTTTCTGCCCAAAACCTGGTGTGCTGTTTGAACATCTTCCAATTGCCCATTGCGAAGATTTTAAAACCATATTATGACTACTGAAACTAGTAGCTACGGGTAGCTTATTTATGTATTCATTCATTCATCTATTGATCTATCCATCCACTCATAAATTCATTCATGTATTCACCAATTCATTTATCAAACATTTAAAATACATCTGTATACCAGGAATTTTGTTGGGACATTGGAGACCATGAACTTGTTGAGAAAATAAAAGAGTTCTACACAGGATTCTACTAGGAAGACCGCAGCTTCCTAGAATTCTACTAGGAAGACCACAGATATCTTAAATGTTTTCAAAGATAGTAGTATCTTTAAGAAAAAGAGACAAAAGGAGAAATTTATTTTTTAAAAAATAGTAAAATCTATTTGCAATATAAGGAGTTTAAAGTGCTTCTAAAATCTTATTACTCAAAATATTGCTCATGGACTAGGAGTACTGGCCTAAACTGGGAGGGTTTAAAATGCACGCTCTCAAACTTTCCTCTCTTGACCTACTTAACCTAAATCTGCATTTCAAAAATATCTCCAAGTAATTCTTATGTACTCAAAAGTTTAAGAGGGGTTGTTTTTCCAGACTGTTTTGGGTTGAGGTGTTCAATAAACATCTTAAAATAATAGTCTGAAATTCAGGAGATAACGAAATGGAATTCATCAGCACATGGATGGTAACTGAAGTCCTGTGTGTGTTAGACAATCCAAAGAGAATGTTGAAAGTAAGAAGAAAGATAATTGAAGGCAAAATGTCATGGCTGCCTTTTTCTACCTGTCCTTGAATCTTCCCATATTAAGAGAAAAAGAGATAATAAAGGAAATAAGATAATAAAACTTAATGTTTAATTAATAATTAAAAACATTAATTCTGTTCATCTTCTTCTTGACTATGGCTATTAGCTAGTAAAAACACTTGTTTCTTAAAAGGAGAAAGCATAACATGTAAGCTATAGACGAATGGCTTGGCCTTTATCTCAGTAAGATTGAAGGGAACATTATTAAAACAGTCATTTCTGAGCACTTAAAAAGGAAGCAATCATGAGGAATCAGCATGTATGCATTTAGAACAACATAGCAAATATAGTTCATTTCTTTCTTCCACAGGCTTACTAGATAGAGAAATGTATTAAGAATGACATATCTGGGCTTCAGCAATCCATTTAACAGGATTTCTCATGATGTTTTTAAGGGCAAGATAGAGAGAATGTGGCCATGTACAACAGCAGTTAGGTTGCAAACTACCTAGTTAGATAATCCTTCCCAAAATGGTGCTAATCAATGTCAGCCTGCCGAGTGGTTTCTAGTGGCATGCACTGGGCCCTCCATCCTTCAATCTGTACCTCTAGCTGAACATTCCGTTCGGTGACTGGGTCAAAGAAAAAGAAGCCGTGTTTACCAAACTTCAATACACACAAACTGAAGATTTACTAGTATTATAGGTGACACAATTATAATCCAAAGAATCTTGACAGATTGTACTATTTAAAAAAGTTAAAAAACTAAAAACAGAGAAAACTTATGGAATAGAGATACAAAGAAAGAAGTTTTGTACAGCTGTATAATGTATTTGTGTGTTAGCTAAGTGTTATTATAAAAGAAGTAAAAAAGTTAAAGTCTATAAAGTAAAAAAATGTTAGAGGAATCTAATTCATTATTGAGTAAGAAAAAATATTTTTAAAATAAATTTAATGTTACCTAAGTGTACCATGCTGATAAAGTCTACATAGCATACATCAGTGTTTTAGGCCTTCATATCCACTCAACACTCAGAGCAGTTTCTATACAGTGTCCTATACAGGAGGACTATTATTTTTTCTTTTATATCTTATTTTTACTATGTATCTTCTATGTTTAGATATGTTTGGATACACAAATACTTACTGTTCTACACTTGCCAACAGCGTTCAGCAAAGTAATGTGCTGTACAGGTTTGTAGCCTAGGAGCAAAGCCTATGCCACATAGCCTAGGTGTGTAATAGGCTATACCATCTAGGCCTGTGTATGTACGCTCTGTGATGTATGTAACCCCATCATTAAGCATGACTGTATTCTATTAACATTAATCCCTGGTGACCACCACATTGCAAAACATACTATTTAACATAATTTTCCCTTAGAATAGATATATTAATATAGAGTAGGCTGTCTGCTTTGCTGTTGACTAAACCTTTGTTTATTTCTTGCTTACCTGGATTTCATAAAAGGACTCCTGATCAGTGGGTGACTTACCTCAATCTGGTCTCACACAAACTCTGTCTCCTTCTACTTTGCAGTCTGCCGTCTTCAGCGTATTCCAAGATTGTTTTTCTTATCTGAATTAAGTCAAGAAGGGAAAGGAAAGTGAGAGATTTTCGAACATGTGTATGGTGAGTAGCATGCATCACTCCTGCTCCTAATCCATTGGTTAGAGCTCAGTGATATGGCCACACCCATGCGGCAAGACTGAGGAATGTCATCTAGTTGTAGTCTACGAAAAGAGAAAAAATGGGTTTGGAGAACAGCCACCTTGCTTCTGCTTCTATGTGCCTCTATAAACATCTTTTCTGAGGATAAAAAGATAAATTGGATAGAAAGGTTACTAGTAGCTGCCAAATTATAAGGCAAATATTTAATAAACTGTCTGTGTTGGTTCATTCTTGCAATGCTATAAAGAAATGCCTGAGGCTGGGTAATTTATAAAGAAAACAGGTTTATTTTGGGTTATGTTTCTACAGACTGTAGGTAGGAAGCATGCTTCTGGTGAGAGTATTAGGAAGCTCATAATCATGGTAAAAGACAAAGGAGGAGTAGGCCTATCACATGGTGAGAGAGAGAGCAAGACAAAAAGCAGGGAGGTGCCACACTCTTTAAAACAACCAGATCTCCCATGAACTACCTGAACAAGAATTCACTCATCACCAAGGGGATAGTGCTAAGCCATTCATGAGTGATATGTCTCCATGATTAAACATCTCCATTTCCAACACGGAAGGTCACATTTTAACATGAGATTTGGAAGGGACAGAAATCCAAACCATTTCACAGCCACATGGCCCTTAGAATCACAGAAAATACCATATAAATGAAAAAAAGTATGAGGAAATTTAATGTATTTAGTGTTGAGATGTAGTCTCGCTCTGTCACCAGGCTGGAGTGCAGAGGTGCGTATTGGCTCACTGCAACTTTTGCCTCCCTGGTTCAAGCTATTCTCTTACCTCAGCCTCCCAAGTAGATGGGGTTACAGGCACACGCCACATGCCAAGCTAATTTTTACATTTTTAGTAGAGATGGAGTTTCACCACGTTCGCCAGGATGGTCTTGATCTCCTGACCTCATGATCCACCTGCCTTGGCCTCCCAAAGTGCTGGGATTAGAGGTGTGAGCCACTGTGCCCGGCCTATTTTTTGTTTTTTTGAGGCAGGGTCTTTCTCTGTCACCCAGGCTGGAGTGCAGTGGTGCAAACACAGCTCACTGCAGCCTCGACCTCCCTGGATTCATGCAATCCTTCCTCCTCAGCCTCTGGAGTAGCTGGCACCATAGGCACATGCCCCCATGCCCAACTAATGTTTGTGTTTTTTGTAGAGACAGGGTTTCACATGTTGCCCAGGCTGGTCTTGAACTCCTGAGCTCAACTGATCCACCGAGCTCAGCCTCCCAAGGTTCTGAGATTATAGATGTGAGCCACCATGCCTGACCTGCGGCAGTTACTAAAGAATATAAAGACCTCAAGAACAAGACTTAATGATATACGAGACTATCTAGAATATACAAAGAATTCCTATAACTTGAAATCCACAAAACAAACATCCCAATTTAAAAATTAGCAAAGGATTTGAATAGACATTTCTTCAAAGAAGACATATACATGGCCATTAAGCCACGTGTATGATGTGGCCACATCTGTAAAGATGCTCAATATCAATAATTATTAGGGAAATGCAAATCAACACCACAATGAGATACCACTTCATACTCATTAGGATAGCTACTATAATTAAAACCAACAAACAGAAAACAGCAAGTGCAGGAGATTTGGAGAAGTTGGAACTCTTGTGTACTATTGGTGGAAATTTAAAGTGGTTCAGTCTCTACTCAAAACAGTATGGCAGTTACTAAAAAAATTAAAGCAAAAATTACTCTATGATCTGGCAATTCCACTTTGGATTGTGTACCCAGAAAGTAGGCTCTCTAAGAGAGATACTTGTGTAACTATGTTTGTAATAGCATTATTCACAATAACCAAAAGGTGGAAGCAGCCTGTGTCTATTGGTAGATAAATGGATAAACAAAACATTATGTCATATACATATAATGGGATATTATTAGCCCTAAAAAGGAAGAAAATTATGACATGCTATGATGTTGATGCACCTTGGGGACATTTTACTAAGTGAAACAAGCCAGTTACAAAAAGGTAAGTGCTGTATGATTCCATTTATATGAGATACCTAGAGTAATTATATTTGCGCAAACAGAAAATAGAATGATGGTTTCCAGGGGCTGAGAGGAGGAGACAATGGAACGTTATTGTTTAATAAGTACAAGACAGAAGGTTATAGGAAGAAATAGTGGAAACTTCCTGCAAGAGAATGTTGTCGAGAGCAAGAAGATAACAGAACAAGAAAGATGCCTCTTTTGCTATGCTTAGGAAGGATATTAGAGGAGAGTGTCCTTATGAGGATATGCTTGGATGTTTGACTTAGAGAAAACAAAAGAAACATTTCAAAAACAAAAAGTTAAATCTAAGGGGAAGATTTTTACAGCATAAGGGAAAGATTCCTTGGAGGTGGTGGAGGGATTGGCAGTTAGCTGAAATTTGCCTCTGTATTCTTGGATTGTTTGTTTCTATTTGATTCTGCTTTATTTCTGCCATATTATGGCCATCACGTGGTGCTTGTTTGATGCTGCAATTCATCTCATTTGACATTTACTATTTATGAGAGGTCTCCTTGACAAACACGCTGATAATGGAGGCCATCTCTTACTGAATCTATCACTACTTGTTTTCACTTTAAGCATAAACTAAAATCTGTCCCCTGATTCCTGTTAGAAGTCAACTGGAGCAGAGAAAGCAAGATGGGCAATTCCATGCCATTTTCCTTAAAGGAGATACGAGGAGTTGTAGAAGATCAAAGGAATGCAGATGCCAACGTCAATTCCTTCATGATTTTCTGGCATAAAACTGATTTATTACAAAATTCTTTAGAAAAGTGATTCAATCTCACAAAAACAATCAACTTTAGCCAAATGGAATGAAATTATGCTTATATTTTACGAGCCATCTCTTTGGGTTTAGCTGATGACAATCAAGTCCTGGTATATTTCCTTTCATTCTAACATATACTATTAAGTTTGGATGTTAACATAAGGCTCAGAACCTCTCTCCAGACATTGGGCCTACAGAAATGAACTGAGTCATTTTCAACATCGATTTGTCTTTTCTAGCCAGAATCATAGTCCAACATTTTTCCTGTTGTTCAGAAAATACCAAAAGTGCAGACTTTCTTGAGGTTTTTGGCTACTTAGTTTCCATTTATTTGCCAGAATTTAAAGATTCTAAATATACACACATAGAAAGAATGCAAAGAAAGAAATAGCACATTAAAAAACTAGCAAAGGGACAATGGAAGTCATTTAAAGTAGTAAGTGAAGAAGTTAAGAGGAATTTAACAAGGATGTAAATGTTTTATGAGTTGTCTCTGTTTTACATAATTTCTATGGCTTAACTCTGGTTACAATTCTGTAACACTGATGATTATATAAAACATTAGAATAAATATTCCCTAAAATTAAACAATGAATTAGATTACTATGAGTTTTCCTGGTTCTTTTTGATAAGCAAGATTGTCATTAGAGCATACTTTAAAATGAGATAAAAGTGATAAGGATAAAATTTTACCATTTCTGCTGAAGTGATATTGCCCTAAATCTTAGATAACAAAAGTCAAGAGTAGAATCTGGAACATTTCCAAAGCATGAACCATTTGCAGTTCTTTATTTCATCTCTACCTGGAAGAGGTAAAGAATTATAGTAAAATAGTCTCTAAACCAGTATAAAAAGGGCAGATTCTGAGCAAAAATTTGGATGGCAGATAGGCCTGGCAGCGCCACAAAGATGAAGAACTGGGATATGCCTGGATAAGGCAACAGACTTGGGTCTAGACGCCGTTAAACTTAATTTGGTAGTACTGTATTTGACCTGAGACTTAGTTAAATATCTTGCAGTGGGTGGTTCTGAAAATAAAAATCTAGTTAATCCATCTGGCCTTTTAGCTATGCAAAATACAGAACAATGTGCCCAGATTCTCTTTTTTCATTATGCCCTCTCCGATGACTTCCATCGAAAGATTCTATTTTTGGCATTCCTGTATCCGAAAAAAAACAGCTGAGCATGCTCTGAATCCCCCTCTATCAATAGACATTGATAGCAAAGCTATTCAAGGCATAACACACTGACAGCCATAGATTAATTATCTTTCTAGGGAAAAAAAGCACACAGACATTAGACCAGATGATATTTTTATACTTCCTTTTACTATAACACAGCTCTGTTTTTTTTGAAAGGAGGTTACATATCGATGTAACTTAGTGCTCTAGTGACTAGATTTTAAGATTTTATAAGCAATCAAACCATTATGTAACCTACTCAAATAATAAATCTTTCTAAATGGAAAACATCCAATCATAAAGTGGCAACAATTGGAAGCAAGAATGAATTTAGGTAACATTCAAATTTAATGGATATAAACCTCAACGTCTGTGGTACTAATGCTAAATACAGTTAATCTAATTTACTAAGCCATCTTCTTTAAAGCAATTCATTCTTCCTTAGCAAATTAAGTAAATAATAAACACTCATCTTTGGAAAGCAGTTTTCCTTTGTTAAATGTGTCTAGAAAAACCCACAAGGATTAGCAGTATAACGAAACAAAACAGAATAAGTATTAGTCTTAATTTCAATCACATTTCTCATTTGCCCCAGCAACTGTCTTTTGGCTCATAAATATCAAAATATTTAATATCAATAAAATTCAAAGTATTGTACATTTAAGCAATAAGACTACTTAAAACAATCAACTTGAAAAAATATTTAAAAGAACATAAATTACTTGGTATTACTGACGCAATGAAGAAACATGCTTACCCTCACACTGTTGGTAAGAGTGTGAAAGGGTGAAAAAATTCTGGGATGCTATTTGACAATAAAAATATTTTTTGACCCAGCAATTCCATGTCTAGCAGTTTATTTTAATAACATAACTGGAATAGTATGTGTGTGTGTGTATATATATATATATGTATGGCAGCAAGAAGTAAATACTTTATTATATGTGTGTATATAAACACATATACATATGTGTATGGCAGTGTTATTTCAAAAAATTAGAAACAAGGTAAGCATAAATAAAATGCGATAAACAATGCATGGCATAGCCAAAGAATGGAATGATATGGAACCAGAAAAAAATACTGATTTAAATGTAGTTTTATTTACATGCAAACTTATTGATGATTATAGTAATGTATTAAAAAAATGACATTTACAACATTTCTGGGAGCTATGACAATCTTTTATGTTTTCATGTGTGTGAGTGTGAGAGGAAAAGAGAGACAGAGAAAAAGAGAGATGTGAGAGAGGTGAATAGAAGAAACAGAAAGGTAGAATGTTGAAGCGGAATAATGAGTACATGAGAGCACATCTTACTAATCACGCTACTTTTTGTGCATGTTTGAAAATTTTTATAGCAGTATTTTTAACGCAAGTTTACACATCATTTTTAATAGCAATATTTTGGTGGTAGAATTGTGAAGGTTTCTTCTTTTCTTTTGCTCATCAGTGAACACATATTACTTGGTAAATGTTTTAAAAGTAAAAATAAATAAAAATTAAATCTACAGAAAAATATGTTTAGCTTTATGTTTCCCTAGCCCTGAGCTCCATCCAAGTATTGCTGACAGCTCCACCTCCTCTCTCACACCTATCTGCTCTCCAAAGCCAGTTCTTACCTAGGACTAAATGGATATAGTAGGCTCTACCTCAGAAAATCTTAGGTTGAGCATCAGCCTTCTTGCTGATGCTAAAATATTCATTTTAGAGTCAATATTAAATAACAAAATAACAAAG
This sequence comes from Alouatta palliata, assembly GCA_004027835.1. NCBI lineage: Eukaryota > Metazoa > Chordata > Mammalia > Primates > Atelidae > Alouatta > Alouatta palliata. Next base: position 47,035 of record PVKV010012350.1, on the reverse strand, counting down.
CAAGAAAATTACGTATTGAATGAATTTGTAAGTTCATTTACTTCTTTAGTAAATGTCTAAACAAGCCCATCTCCTGCTGTTCCATTTCTTGCTGTTACCCGGAACTGATACTCAATTCTTGGCAATTTCCCTGGGCTGATTTCTTTTTCTTGTCTAAACACCAGTATTCTGGTTTGTATTTCTTTGCACAGGGTCAGGCACATCTGTCTGCTCCTCTTCTCCTTAGTCAAACCTCAGCCTCTCAAATCTGTCCTCACATGGGCCTCTGGCCTTCTGATCTGGCCATTGCCCCTTGTCTCCCTAGACTGAAGGCATCATTTGGTTTTTTTCGTTAATTATTTTCACCCATCTGGTTTACATACCTCCTACCTAACCAAATTATCTCCATTGATGGCACTGATCTGGGGCTGCTTAAGCAACAATGAAGCCAACCCTTATTAGCAAAAAAAATAAAATCAAGCTGTGTCTATTGTGAATGTCTGCTCTAGAATTTTTCAGCACCCTTACATTCTTAGAGATTTAGTACATGATTAGAGGAAAAGGCCGACTCTAGAGCTAGACTACCTGGAGTCAAATCCTGGATCTGCAATTTGGTAGCTGTGGAAACTTAGACAAATGAAGTGCCTCAGTATTACCATTTGTAAAGCTGGAGTAATATCCTGTGAAGATTAAATAAGCTAGTATAAACAATAAGCCCTTATAACAATACCTGATACATAGAGAGACTCAAATTAATATTTGTTCTAATTACTCTAATATTCATGTTTAATTCCTTTGAACATAGTCATTACTAACCAAATACTTAAGGAAAAATTTAGACTGAATATTAAATAATAAAATAACAAAAGCAAAAAGTTTTGTCTTGGATGAATGTGTAAGTTTGTTCACTCCTTCATTAAATATTTATTGAGTTTCTGTGATGAGGCAGTCACTGTGCTAGATACTGGGCAGATGACTGAGAATAAGATAAATGAAGTCTTCGCCCTTATGCACTTATATGATAATGGAGCTTAAATTTGAATTGATGAAGGAATACATCAAGAAATGCCAAGAAATATGATTGTAACCTTTATTCTGAAGTGGGTTTCTCTTTGCCAGATAAGAAAAGGCATCTTCGGGCATGGTCAACAATTTTGGAAATTCTGCCTCTGTTCTTTGTGACCTTGGAAGATGATTCATAATTGTACATTTATTAATCATGCTAGAAGATGCTGACTCATTTTATAAGATTCAATTTTAATAATAAAACTTCATACGTCATACTTCACATCAACATAGCAAATAAAATATTAGCCCCGATAAAATATTCAGCTTTTTTTTTTTGGTTTTGCTTCATTATTCTACAAAAAAACCACAATATTATTTTTATGATTAGTTTTATGCCATTACTTTTGCACCAACCTAATGTATATTTCTAACACATGTTTATTGATAGACTTCCAATAGTACCTAAAATAATAAAGAATAAAGTAAAACATCAATGTAAGTCCAATTATCCTTAAACACTATTGTTTTGATTTTCTTTTCATGAATCCCTTTATACACTCATGTAAAAATTTTACATAAATGGAATCATATTACAAAAGAAGTTTTAGCCATGAATACTTTTCCTTATCTTTTTTCTTTTTCTACTTTTGATTTTGCCTCTATGAACAGTGTTGAAACTAACATCTTATGTATTGATGCTTTCACTTGTTTTTCTCTTTTTTCTTCCCTCCCCTCCCCACCCCTTCCCTCTACTCTCCTCCTCTCCCCTCCGCTTCCCTTCCTCTTTTTTTTCCTAAAGAGTTTCATTCTGTCACCCAGACCAGATTGTAGTGACGAGATCTTGGCGCATTGCAACCTCTGCCTCTCAGGCTCAGGTGATTCTCCTGTCTTGGCCTCCCGAGTAGTTGGGACTACAGGCACAGGCCAACACAACCGGCTAATGTTGGTATTTTTAGAAGAGACAGGATTTCACCATGTTGGCCACGCTGATCTGGAACTCCTGACCTCAAATGACCCACCCACCTTGGCCTCCCAAATTGCTGGGATTATGGGCGTGAGCCACCAGGCCTGGCCTGACTCTTTCACTTCTATAGGTGAAATTCCAAAAGTAGGATTGCTAGGCCAAAGGCATATATAGTTTTAATTTTTATTGACATTGCCCAGTTGCTTTTTTTTTGAGATGGAGTCTTGCTCTGTCTCCCAGGCTGGAGTGCAGTGGCCCGATCTTGGCTCATTGCAACTTCTGCCTTCAAGGTTCAAGTGATTCTTGTGCCTCAGGCTCCTGAGTAGCTGTGACTATAGGCCTTTGCCACCATACTCTGCTAATTTTTTGTATTTTGTTTCACCGTGTTGGCCAGGTTGGTCTCAAACTCCTGAGCTTAGGCAATCTGCCTGCCTCGGCCTCTCAAATTGCCGGAATTAAAGGCATGAACCACTGCGCCAGACCCCCAGTTGCTTTTCTGAGTAGTCATATCAACTAACAGTCTACCAGCAATTTATGAGCGTTCTCATTGCTCCCCTGCCTTACTAATGCTTAGTATGTTCAGGTCTTTTAATTTTTTAAAGCAATTTATTGAGTGTAATAGTATCTCATCTTAATTTAGATTTATAGTTCCCTGATTTAACCTTCTTTGAATTGCCGATTCACTTCAGGCGTATTCACTGAACTTTCTACATAGAAGGCTGTTGTCTTTCATAAAATCTAGAAAGTATCTGTAATTATCTCTTCTAATGTTGCTTCTCTTCTACTCTTCCTCTTATACGCTGTTAGATTTAGAACTTTTCACTCAATCCTCTATGCCACTTAGCCTCTCTATCATATTTTCTGTTTTGTCTCTCTGTGATATTTTTGTGTAATCTGTTCATATCTCAGTTCACTAATTGTTTCTTCAGTTATGCCTAGGCAAAAATATCTTTTCTGCTAAGTTTCTAGTTTCAATTCTCTAGTCCTTTCTGGTAGACATATAGGATTTTTTCAGATCAGCTAGTCAATTTTGGTAGACTTTCAATTTTTTCATTTACTTCTAGTACCTTCTTTTATTTCAATAAACATATTAGGCATTGTTAATTTATTAGGCATTGTTAATTTATTCTATATTCTATATATCTTATTTAAAATCTGTAGTCTCTGTGTATCTTGTTTTGCAGATATCTTTTTGCTTGTAATTGTAATCTTTTTAAAATGTTATTTGCAGGAGTAAAGTTTTAAGTATTTTTGCCATATGATTGGCAAACAAAGATAATTTAAAAAAATTTTTTCCTACTGTTGATACCAGTTATTTATGTTTCCTTCCTGTATGCATTTACAAGTAGCTTCAAAGAATATTGAATGTTATTAAAAATAGTAGCATCACTCTCTTATTTCTGAGATTTTCTCTATTTAATCATACTACTTCCTCTTGGAAATTCTGAACGCTAACACACTTTGTACATAAACAGCCAAAATTCATCACAAGTTCAAAAATCCACAAAATGCAAACAAAACTATACATTTAGTATCTAGCAGTCACCTTCAAGGAGTTGCATGTGCAAGGCATCATTTAAACATTTTTAAAGAAAACAAAGAAAAATTAAACAAAAATACACAGAGGATTTGAAAAAGTCAGGTACTTCTTCTGCCATAAACATTACAAAAAAGACAAGAAAGATTGAAGAACGTTAAGTGCACAAACATGAAGTGAACGTGAGAAAGCAGTAATTTAATTGAGTTTCGGACACTAGAGAGCAGGTATATCAGTTTCCTATGGCTGCTTTAAACAATACCTCAAATCTGGTGACTTAAAACAATGCACATTTATTTTCTTACAGTTCTGGATATCAGAAGCTCAAAGGGTTTCATTAGACTAAACTAAAGTGCGAGCAGGGGCACACTTCCTTAGGGAGTCCTAGGATGGAATCTCTTTCCCTGCCTTTTCCAAATTCTAGAACTGCCTTCCTTGCATTTTTTGGCTCATCGCCCCTTTCTCCATCTTCAAAGCTAGGAGCAAAGTATCTTCAATTCTCTGTTTCCTTCATCATATCACCTTCTTCCTCTTTTGTGATCAAATCTCTGTCTACCCTTCTTTCTTGTGATTACATTAAAGAAGCACCTTGAAAATCCCCCTCTCTGAAGATACTTACCTGAATTACATATGCAAGGCCCTCTTTTGCCATATAAAGTAACATTCCCAGGTTCCATGGAATAGATCTTACATATCTTAGGGTACATTATTCAAGCTATCATTGACAGTGAGGAGCTTAGTACCTCAAAGCTAAAAAATACACTGTCAGTAAGGAAAGCAACTGACATTTTTTTCACAGGAAAATGCTAACTAAGGTTTAGATATTGAAAGCAGCAGCCAGCTACCTCTGCAACAGAGGGTAAATGGGTGGTGTGAAAATTAAGAGAATCGACTGGCTATAGAAGAAGGTGCAAGATTCCACAGCTCACTTCCCCAACCCTTTTCTGTCAGATCACTGCCTCTCCCCCAATGTCATGGAATCAGGGACACTGCATATTGCCATATTTCAATGTGATAAGGGTACCACATGGAAAATAAGAATATTCATTAACTAATCACTGAAACTCAGCAACCTTTCCCGAGTTGGATCTAAAAATGCTACATGAGATGTATCAACCTACCAATAGGTGGCTGATAAATGAGTATTCTTTGATAGACAGAGGTAGATAAGTATTCTTTGCTTGTGGAAATATACCAGGACAATAGGAGAACAGCAGACACTAGGAAAGGCAGATCTCTTGATAAAACCAAATTAAGCATCAGGGAGTATATCCCACCAGTAAACAGGGCCTGCATAGTCACATGTACCTTGAAATCAGATTTGTATTGTCTCTGTCTTAAATCTAAGTGGAAAGTCTCATATAGCCTGACATACAAGAAAGCCTCCACTTAGGGGTCTGAAGCAAGCCTCTAACATAAAGAAGAAAGACTAAAGTAAACAAAAGGTAGGAGGGGGAGAAACTCATCAAAGAAGCAAAAATATTTTTAACTTTTCTCTTAATACTTGGAACTTTAAAGAACTGAGAGTTACTGCACTCATAAAATGAGAACATGAGGTAATTTGTTTTAATGTCATGAATAGAACCAAAAAATCTTGGGATGTAAAATTATGATAATAGTGAAATTAAAAGGTTTAATAAGATTAAAAAAAAATTGAAGAAATCTCTCAGAAAGCCAAAAAAAAAAAATAGAAAACATTAAAGTATTATTCTAGGACTTAAAACACTGAACATTTAGAATTACAGAAAGAAAGAAGAGAGAAGATGGAGAAGAAAAAAAGAGAGAAAATGTTTAAAAATGTTTCAGCCTGAAGGATTTGAAGTTTCACATTGAGAGGCATCATCAAGTGTTCAATACAATGGTTGCACAAGACCCATAGAAAACTATCTCACTGAGAAATTTCAGAACACTGATTACAAAGAGAAGACCCAGAAGACTGCAAAGGGATGTCAAAAGAGCCCATATTCAGAATTCAAAATGACATCAGACCCCCAATAGAAACACTAGAAGTTAGGCAATAGTGGTGTAATATCTTCAAAATTCTCAGAGAAAGTGATTTCCATCTAAGAATTGTATACTCAGCCAAACTATTATTTAAATCAGGTACAATAGTTCCAATTAAGACATGCAAATTTTCAATAATTTTACCACTTGTGCAGTCTCTATCAGGAAGCTAGAGGAGGATATAATTGACTAAAATCAGATAATTCACTAAGGAAGAGCAAAACAGGTGACCCAAGCAACAAAGATCCATTAAAAATATTTTAAATAAATGATATGAATCCCTTAAAAATATGGCAAATAAGATCCTGGAGCAGATTTTTTTTCAACTCAGGGTAATTTTGTCCCCCAGGGGCTATACAACAATGATTAGAAACAGTTTTGTTATCACAAGGAGAGGAATGGAGGAGAGTGCTGTTTTCAGCTGGTGGATTAGTGGATAAAGGCCAGGCTGCCAAACTTCCTGCCTACAACGTACAGGACAATTTCCTGCAATAAATAATAATGTAGCTCAAAATGTCAATAGCGCCAAGGAAGCTGAGAAACCCAGTCCTAGTAGACAGTGGGTATGACACAGAGTGAAACAGGAACAAGTGCAACTTAAGAGGAAAAGATTTAGAATTTATTTTGTGGTCAGTTTACAACCACTGACTTATTAGAGCTAAGCCTCAGAAAGTATCTTTCAACCAATACAAAAAAATTATGACATAATGTGAGCAATGTGTTAAAGATCCAGACAGAAAGAACGTGGGAACACAGCTAAGCTACATTCCTACATTCCTTAGTCCTGATCACTTCATTACTAATTTTTTGTCTAACATAAAAGATTCTTCAAGAGCCTGTCATGAACTAACATTCCAATTTTATCTCCTGTCAGTTTCTTCCACTATACAGTTTATGGGTTTCTGAACACACATCAATTTAATTCTCCATCACTGCACATACCATTCTTTCCTCATGAATATCTCTATCCTTTCAAGGAATTCATCACCATCTCCAGAACTGAGCTCCAAAAGTCAATAAAACAGGAATCAATTAAAAGTGAAAAAATGGCTTCTAAATAATAGTACATTCTTATGTCATTTTGAATAATACATATTCATAATGTAAATAATTTATATATGTATTAGTTAAGATAATTTCAGCTACTTTTATCAAACTTCCCAAAAATGTGTAATAACTCAAGCAAAATAGAACTTACTTGCTCACTAACATAAAATCCAAATCACTGATGAATAGGATCTTCTCCTCTCAGGAGTAATTCAGAGTTCCAGGTACCCTTTACTTTATAGTCCTACCCTCCTGACTTCTCATTTTAATTTGTTCGTCAACATTAAGTGAATGGATAAGTAAAAGTATGCAGAATAATGTACAGGAGGCTTTTATGGTCCAGGTCTGGGCTCATTGCATGCATCACTTTCTCTCACTGTGCATCAGCTACACGGCTGCACACACTGCAAGGAAAGCTGAGAAAGACTGTCTGCCTGCATGCCCAACAGAAGAGGAAATAGATGGTAAATAGTGAGCCAGTCTCTGACATTGTGTGGTTCCAAAAAGCTTTTCTAGCAACATTCAGAAAACAAACAAATGAAGTATAAGGAGATTTGCTTATGTGTAAGGCGCAGCTACAATAATTGACTGTCACATAGTTGTTGAAATCACAGGACCAAATTACAGTAAATAGAAACGTTAAGATAGAAACATGAAAGAACATAGGAAAGGACCCTGAGTTGCAAGATACAAAATGAAGGAAGCAGGACGGATGAGTAAATAGTGTCAGTTCCATACAAGGAGATGCTGTTAGAAAGGGTGGACAGCAGTGAGTTAAATGTTGCCATACATAGCAAAAGGATACTGCTTTTCCTCCTGTGAGTCAGGAGCATTAGAAGAGAAAGCTCTATTGGTTATCAAAAGTAAAAAATAAAACTGGAAAACAAATTTTGTCAAGGAGGTGAGAAAGATGCAAAGATGGCATGCAGAAAATAGAAACACTTGTACTTCATTCTCTTCGTAGCAGTTATGAATGGGAGATTGCTCATGATTCGGCCCTCTGCCTATTATAGGTGTATAGGTATGCTTGTGATTTTTGCACACTGATTCAGTATCCTGATATTGTACTGAAGTTGATTATCAGCTTAAGGAGTTTTTCGGCTGAGACGATGGGGTTTTCTAAATATACAATCATGTCATCTACAAACAGAGATAATTTGACTTCTTCTTTTCCTATTTGAATATCCTCTGTTTCTTTCTCTTGCCTGATTGCCCTGGCCAGAACTTCCAATACTTTTGAATAGGAGTGGTAAGAGAGGGCATCCTTGTCTTGTGCCAGTCTTCAAAGGGAATGCTCCCAGCTTTTGCCCATTCGGTATGATATTGGCTGTGGGTTTGTCATAAATAGCTCTTATTATTTTGAGATATGTTCCATTAATACCTAGTGTATTGAGTATTTTTATCATGAAGGGGTGTTGAATTTTATCAAAGGCCTTTTCTGAATCTATTGATATAATCACGTGGTTTTTGTCATTGGTTCTGTTTATGTGATGGATTATGTTTATTGATTTGTGTATGTTGAACCAGCCTTGCATTCCAGAGATGAAGCCAACTTGATCGTGGTGGATAAGCTTTTTAATGTACTGCTGGATTCAGTTTGCCAGCAATTTATTGAGGATTTTTGCATTGTTGATCATCAGGGATATTGGCCTGAAACTTTCTTTTTTAGTTGTGTCTCTGCCAGGTTTTGGTATCAGGATGATGCTAGCCTCATAAAATGAGTTAGGGAGGAGTCCCTCTTTTTCTATTGTTAGGAATAGTTTTAGAAGGAATGGTACCAGCTCCTCTTTGTACCTCTGGTTGAATATGGCTGTGACTGCATCTGCTGCATCTGGTCCTGGGCTTTTTTTTGTTTGTTTTTTTTGGTTGATAGGCTATTAATTACTGTCTCAATTTCAGAACTTGTTACTGGTCTACTCAGGGATTTAACGTCTTCCTGGTTTAGTCTTGGGAGAGTTTATGTATCTAGGAATTTATCTATTTCTTCTAGATTTTCTAGTTTATTTGTATACAGGTGTTTATAGTATTCTCTGACGGTAATTTGTATTTCTGTGGGATCCATGGTTATATACCCTTTATTATTTTTTATTATGTCTATTTGATTCTTCTCTCTTTTCTTCTTTATTAGTCTGGCTAGCAGTCTATCTATTTTGTTAATTTTTTTCAAAAAGCAGCACCTGGATTCATTAATTTTTTGAAGGAATTTTTGTGTATCTTCTTCAGTTCTGCTCTGATGTTAGTTATTTCTTGTCTTCTGCTAGCTTTCCAGTTTGTTTGCTCTTGCTTCTCTAGTTCTTTTAATTGTGATGTTGAGGACTCGATTTTAGATCTTTTCCATTTTCTCTTGTGGGCATTTAGGAATACTACTTACAAGAGATGTGAAGGACCTCTTCGAGGAGAACTACAAACCACTGCTCAAAGAAAAAAGATAGAACACAAACAAATGGAAATACCTTCTATACTCATGGAAAAAATAAATTAATATTGTGAAAATGGCCATATTGCCCAACACAATTTATAGATTTAATGCTATTCCCATCAAGCTACCATTGACTTTCTTCACAGAGTTAGAAAAAACTACTTTAAATTTCAGATGGAACCAAAAAAAGAGCTCATATAGCCAAGGCAATCCTAAGCAAAATAAACACAGCTAGAGGCAAACTGACTTCAAACTACACCACAAGGCTACAGTAACCAAAACGGTATGGTACTGGTACCAAAACAGATATATAGACCAATGGAACAGAACAGAGGCCCTAGAAATAATACCACACATCTACAACCATCTGATCTCTTACAAAACCTGACAAAAACAAGCAATGGGGAAAGGATTTCCTACTTAATAAATGGTATTGGGAAAACTGGCTAACCATATGCAGAAAACTGAAACTGGACCCCTTCCTTATACCATGTACAAAAATTAACTCCAGATGGATTAAAGATTTAAATATAAGACCTAAATCCTGGAAGAAAACCTAGGTAACACCATTCAGGACATAGGCATGAGCAAAGACTTCATGAGTAAAAAACCAAAAGCAATGGCAACAAAATCAAAATTGACAAATAAGATCTAATTAAACTAAAGACCTTCTGCATCGCAAAAAAAAAAAAAAAAAAAAAAAACTATCATCAGAGTGAACAGGCAGCCTACAAAATAGGAGAAAATTTTTGCAATCTATCCATCTGACAAAGGGCTAATCTCCAGAATCTACAAGCAACTTAAACAAATTTACAAGAAAAAACAACCCCAACAAACAGTGGGCCAAGGTTATGTACAGACACTTTTCAAAAGAAGACATTTATGCATCTAACAAACCCATGAAAAAAGCTGATCTCACTGGTCATTAGATAAATGCAAATCAAAACCACAATGAGATACCATTTCACACCAGTTAGAATAGCAATCATTAAAAAGTCAGGAAACAACAGATTCTGCAGAGGATATGGAGAAATAGGAACGCATTTACACTGTTGGTGGGAGTGTGGATTAGTTCAACTATCATGAAAGATAGTGGGACAATTCTTCAAGAATATAAAACTAGAAATACCCAACAATCCCATTACTGGGCATATACCCAAAGGACTATAAATCATTCTACTATAAAGACACAGGCACACGTATTTTTTTTGCAGCATTATTCACAATAGCAAAGACTGGGAACCAACCCAAATCCCCATCAGTTTTAAACTGGATAAAGAAAATGTGGCACATATACACTATGGAATACTTGCAGCCATAAAATAAGAATGAGTTCATGTCCTTTGCAGGAACATGGATGAAGCTGGAAATCATCATTCTCAGCAAACTGACACAGGAACAGAAAACCAAACTCCACATGTTCTTACTCATAAGTGGGATTTAAACAAAGAGAACATATGGGCACAGAGAGGGGAACATCACATACCGGGGCCTGCCAGAGGGTGGGAGCAAGGGGAGGGATAGCATTAGGAGAAATACCTAATGTAGATAATGGGTTGATGTGTGCAGCAAACCACAATGGCACATGTAAACCATGTTACAAATGCGTATGTTCTGCACATGTATCCCAAAACTTAAAGTATAATAAGTAAAAATAAATATAAATAAAGTAAAAAAAGAGAAACATTGAAAAAGAATTTTTCTTAATACATGAAAGATCTCTTCACATGGTGTTGAGTTGGGTAGGTTGAATTGTATGAAAAAGAACTGCAGGGTAAGGGAGGTAAGGACTCTGGGTGTAAGGCTTTTATTAAGAAGATCATTTGCTTCATAGGGTTAGAGGTAGTGACTAAAAAAGATAAGTGGGGTAATTTAAACTTATGTTCACAGTTTAATCATGTGACCTTTTATTGTGACCTTACTTTGTGCTAGGCATTTTGCTGATCATTGAATCTCTACAATTACACATTGAGGTCAATGCTACTATCTCATGTTTTCCCTGAAATAAATCAGTTTCACAGGCTCTGTGGGCAGATAAGAAGTTGAGTTGGATTTAGAATCCTAGTCACATTGCCTCCAGAGTCCCTTAAACATTTCCTGGACCACACTGCTTTCATTTTTGATGTTATTGTTCATCTTTTGGTCGGTTTTTTGTTTGTCTATTTTTTTAATCAACCACACAGGCTAAGTTATAGTCATGGTTTATAATGTTTAAAAGAATATCATAAATTTTTCATACTATGAAATTATTTTTCAGAGTTCACTAAAATGGTAATCATTACTCTAATGGCTGGAAACAAATACAAATTTGAAGAATAGGGAAATAATTAAGTAGAAAAATAAATTAAATGGCTTCTTAGAGTTCTTGATTCTAGCATCTTATTTTCAATATTTTTAAGTGAATATATGCCTTTAAAACTTTACTCACCAACCTCAACTTTATAGAGGCCTGTGAATTGTCATTTGGACATAATTTGTTAAAATGGATTTTTTTTTTTTTGACAGAAAGTGATTTACTTAGGCAGAGAAAGAGAAAAAGGAAAGAGAAAAAGATGAGAGAGAGAAAGCTTCCACGAAGATTGCGGAAGGGGTAAAATGAATTTTTATAAAGCAATTAATTTGAGAAGGTGTCATAACTAGCATTTAATTGCTACTACATATTTAAGAATTTCAGCTCTTTCCCTTTCTTTTACAAATCACATTAGCAAAATGTCACTAGAAACGTACATTATTAAGAAACTCAACACCCTTATTAAGAGAAACTAAGATTTAAATAAAATGGGTTTCCCAAACCTCTCACATTTATTATAGAATATCCTTTCACCTTGAAAACAATGAAAATAAAATAATGAAACTAATGAAACTAATGGAAGCATAGAACAGAATGACAATTTCCAGGGCCTGGGGCAGCAGAAATTAGGATATGCAGGTTCAAGGGTAGAAAGTTTCAGTTTTGCAGGATCACAAATTCTGGACTTGTAATGCACAGCACAGTGACAATGGTTAACAATACATTATTATATACTTGGGATTTGCTAAAAGGGTAGAGCTTAAGTGTTTTCAACACACACACACACACACACACACACACACACACAGAAAAAAAGAAAGCGCAACTATCTAAGATGTTAAATATGTTAATTTGCTTGACTGTGGTGGTCATTTCACAATGTGTATTATATCAAAAGATCAAGTTGTACATCTCAAATATATACAATTCTTGTCAATTATGTCTCAATTAAATGAAAATTATTTAAGTTAATTAAACAAAAATGATTTGTTTAATTAAACTTAAAAACAAAAAGAAAAGAAAAGAAATGCCCAGAATGCACTCTTGTGCTCCGATTTCTCAGTTAGCAAACTTCCTTCTAATTGCAATTTGAATGTTACTTCACGGAAACCTTTCCTGATGCTCATGATGATATCTGGCTCACAGAATCAGGATGCTATACTAACCTTGAAGACCTACTCACAATGTTGATTGAATAATTAGTAAATTAAATCACTTAATATACATATCCCACATTAGAAGAGCTCAGGGCACTATCAGTTTTTTACAGTATTATGTATTTGGCATCTAGTTAAGTTTGTTCCCACCAGAGACATTCAGTGTAATTGTTGAATGATAAATGTTGGACAGAGTAAGAATCCTCTGTTTCTCCTAATTCTCTAGAAGAGTTTAACACTGTCATTATTTCTTTATTTGGAACAGCTACTCAGAGAAGCTAGTTGGTTTTGGAATATTCTTTAGGGAACATTTTTTGCCTGCCAACTTCATTTTTTAAAATATTTACAGAACCATTCAGCTTTTTACATTTTTTCAGTAGCCAAATTTAGTAAGATACATTTTCTAGTGTAATAGGGGACCTCACTTTTAAAAATCACCCACTTTTTTTTCATTCCTTCCCCACTCACTTCCTTTCTTTGAGTGAATGCTCCAGACATTCCCCTCTTCCAGCAATTCACGCTTACCTAATTATGCTCTCGCTTAAGAAATACCAGAGACTAATCTTAAATGAGGGAAGGAGCCCCCATTGTGGATTCTTCCCAAGTAGGGGTAGTCGTGAACAACGAGTCTACTACCATACGCAGAAGTCAAGATAAGACCAACAAACCCTTGGGAGGAACAATAACCCAAGAAAGCCATAGGAACAAAACACACAGACCCTGTACCCTGCACTACTGCACATCTCTCATACCAAGTTTCTCTTTAAAAACCCTATGGTAAATTTTAAAATGTAAGATGGCACTTCAGAATGCTAGCTCACCATTTTCTTGGTATGCTGTCTCTCCGATTAAATCTGCTTCTCCTCCCACCAACCGTGGCCGCTAATGCTTGGCCTGCAAGCAGTGAGCAGCTGAATCTGGGTCCAGTTACACCACTATTATTATGGTTTTATCTATTCCTTCTTGCATATGTATTTTAAGACCATATGAGCTTGTGTGTGTGTGTGTCTGTGTGTGTGTGTGTGTGTGTGTGTGTTGTCTTCATAGATATTAAGAATATGTTATTAGGTATTGATGTGGTTTGGCTCTGTGTCCCCACCCACCTTAGATTATTTTCTTCCATTTGATTCGGTAAAGCGTCTATATTATTATTTTTATTATATTCTTTAAAGACCACAATAAATTAATATGATTGACTACATTATTAGTTTTTTATTCATTCTTTTTCTCACATCTTCCAATGGAATCATTTTATTTCTGCTTGAAGTATATCCTTTTCAATTTTTTTATTTGTTTATTTATTGAGACAGGGTCTCACTCTGTCACCCAGGCTTGAGGACAGTGGTGCAATCATGGCTTACTGCAGCCTCAACCTACCAGAATCAAGAGATCCTCCCTCCTCAGCCTCCTGAGTAGCTGGGACTACAAGGGCATGCCACCATGCCTTTGTATGCATTTTCATAGAGACAGGGTCTTACCATGTTGCCCAGGCTGATCACAAACTCCTGAGCTCAAGTGATTTACCCAACCCATTGTCCCTAAGTATTGGAATTACAGACTTGAGCCACTATGCCCAACCCTTTTCAATTTCCTTTAATAAGGCTCTGCTAATAACGAACTCTCTCAAGTTTTTGAATTTTTGTATTTGTGATTTTTACATAAAATTATTTTTACCTCATTCTGGAAATCAATTTTGACTTGATATAGAATTCTAAGTTATAATCTTTCAAAACATTTCAAATATTTCTTTGAATTTTGATTTCCATTTTTGCTACTGAGCAAATTTAATGGCTGCCCTCTTTTCTCTCTGCTTTGAATTTGTTTCTATTTTCTTGTTCTGTAAAATTTTAGCATCTAGATATAGATTTTATTTTATTTCCATGCTTGTTGTTTGTTGTGATACTGAGCCTGCGAATTGGTGTCATCAGTTCTGGAAGATTTTCAACCATTATCTTTTCAAAGCCCCAGTGAAAATGGGATTATTTTCTTTCTGAGACTGATTAATTATACGGTATACCTTCTCACTGGATACTCTATCTTTTACCATCTTCTCTATAATTTCCAACATTTTCTCTCTCAGTGCAGTTTGTTAGCTTATTTTTGTTTTTGATGTAGCTACAAGTTTCTAATTATCTCTTCAGCTGTGCCTAATTTGCTATTTAAAATGTTCCTTGAATTATTTATTTTAATTATTTTTTTAATTTGTAAAAGTTTAATCTGGTAAAAATCTGTAAACTTACAAATCTGCTATGTTAATTTTTAAAGTTTTCATTACTTGCATTTATTTTCAAAATTCTATTTTATTTAAACATATATGTATAGTTGGTTTTTTCCTCTAATATAATAGCTTGCATCTGAATCTGAAAGTTCTAATTTATTGAAATCTTTGTGGGTTTCTTTTCATTGATGGTGCAGTATGTCTTTATGTACTTTGTTAATTTTGACTATTTGTTTATTCTTTAAGAAATAAAATCATTTTAATAATTTAAAGTGAAGATAAATGTACTATAATATTTTCAAAAAAGAAGTACAATTGCTTCTGCTGCGCCCCTTGGTGCACCTCTAGTCTAGATTCACCTTCAAGCAATTGTGGAGCTGAGATTCCCAAACTTCCCAGACAAGGTGAAACCATGCAGCAAACCTTGGCCGGACTGGTAAGCTTTTAGTTCATTCTTTTCCTGAGGGTGCAGCCCTTTGCTGTCCTGGATGTTATTAGAAGTGGTTCTTCTCTAAGCCTTTTTACTTGTAGGTTCTCTGAGCTTTAATTTATTCCCTTTTGACTCATAAGGCATGAAAATAAAAGTATGAAATTGCTAAAATAGGCAGCCATCTGTAATGCAACAGAAAATTCATGCTCTGCTTATCTTTTTAGGTTCTTGATTCGCCTTTTTTTGGCCTAATGACTTCTTACTCTTTTGTCAGTAATCCACAGCTTTTAAGAAAGATTGTATCCTGCAAGTTTAGTTCTTCTTAGTAGATTATGAGTGTGAATAACTTAGTTTGCCTTTACTACAAACAAAATCATCTCCTAAAGGCATTCCCTACAGTCCACAGCTAGAAATAGATCATTTTCTGTTCTGAAAACAGAACAAAAGAAAATTAAATATGTGATCTCCTGGGTTCTTGTACAGTTGAATTTCACATGCCTTATCTTCTTATCTTTCACAAGGACTATCAAAGTGTCTCACACAGTAGATGTTCATGTTTATAGTATGAGTAAATATAATTTACCATATTCATGTGGCTACATTTACCCACGGGAATTTTGATAAATACTGGATGAATCATCTTTGAAACCTAGAACTATGTAATATGAGCTTAACATTAGATACTCATTTCCCTGGAAAAGCAATGGTAGGAGGGGGAATCCCTGGGAGCTTAATTAAGACATATTACTAGAAAAAGGAGTCAACTCAGAGCCACAAAACTGTACTTCATTCTCACAAACGGGAGAGGAAGTTGTAATTTTAGGTTTGGTAAGAGAGTGAGAGCCTGAACTCTCAAATCGAACAGATCTGGATTTGAATCTCAGCTCTGTCACTTTCCAGCTATCTGACTTTAGACAAGCTATTTAATCTCTTATGAGGGGAATGATAGTAATATATTTTTCACTAGGTGGGACTGAAAGTCAAGTGGGCACATTGCCTGACTCACAGAAGGTGATCAGTAAATATTGAGATTATCATTTCTTTTGTCCTAAGAAATAATCACCATCTCACAACATAATTCGTCACTACTACCTAGGCATACAGGGACAGAATAACAAAAATCTTTTATATCAATTACCAATTCTGGTAGTTAGCCACTGGCTGTTTAGCACACAGTGTTGAGAAAGATTCTGAAGGAAGCATATAATGATTGATTATCGGCATCTTCCATGAACTCAGTTATAAGAACCGAGTGCATCAGTGCCTTTTATGTGCCACAACTGACACAGATTGTTAGAGAGAAACAGGCAAACACTCCTCTAATGGCACCTATACATCTATAATACAACAGCTTTTAATCCAGGCTAGGATTTACTTGAAAGTTTTTTTTTCCCAGATTATAATTTTTTCATATATGTAGGCTGTAAGCACAGACATTTTATTCCATATTCATCAAATTATCTGCCCAGAAGACTAAAATAATCTGACTGTGTCAGAGAGTTCAGGATATCATCCCAATTTAATCAGATCAGCAGAAGTGAACACTATCCAGCCTGGCCACTTAGCCATGTTTTCAAGGACCTTTGCTCTGCTTTCTTCTCCAGTTTAAATTCCCAACTCAATTTGTCATATCCCTTGACATGCATTATATGTTGCTGCTATGAATCTATTACATGACTGTGCATTTTACTATTTTTTGTTTAATCATAGCCTTCATTAGGCCATGATATTATGAGATCATCAAAAAGCCATCTCAATTTGCAGAAGGTCATTTACGTCTTGTGTATGCCCAGAGCCAGGCACAGAGCTGAGCACATAGTAGGCAATCAAAAGTTATTTGTTGCATTTATCTACGGGTAGATAAAAAATATAATTTCCATAGAACAGTAGTCTATCGCTTGCTCTTATTGTAATGTACTGCTTTTATTTAATAAGCCAAAAAATATTTTAAAATGAGACTGCAGTTTTTTGTATACATTTTATACAGTAACGTAAATAAGGCGTAACTTTATTTGGATAATATTCCAATCCAAAATTCTAGGTTTTAGTAGAAAAGAAGCTGAAAGTTTCAAAATCTCAGAAGGGTCAACTTTTGTTTGAATCCATTCAAAGGCCATGAGAATCTGACATCTTGATTCATCTGGTCAGACATAAATGTCCTTATAATGACACTCTGGAAAGTTACTTTTGAATTCCCACTTGGTTAGACTATGTAATGAGAATGGTACCAAGGGCTGTATAGTCTGTATCACATCCCCATTCCCCAGAGATGGATCTTCCTTTGAAGCACTTAAAAACTTAAAAATAGATTTTTATATAGAAGTCCCATTATCCCATCTCATGTCTTTACCAAAAACTGGAAGTTGTTGAGATTGGAAATTTTGTAGGTCTTTTATTCTGATTTGTTAAAGTAGTTTGAGAGTGGAAGTGCCTTTGCAGATGTTAGGGAAACCACCACCCACTCAATGGGTAAAAAAACCAAATCTCCTTTCCACTGGACAAGATATTTACTTCATTGAAATCTAGCATGACTCATTGCTATTTTCAGCAATAAAACACCAGTGAGGTAACTGGGCATAAAATATTAATAGTTTTTGATGTTTCTAATCACTATTTAAACCCATATTCAAGGGGAAGTTAGAGGGAGTGAGGTACCTTACCAGTGAGATAACTGAGCATAAAATATTAATATTTTTGGCTTTTTCTAATCATCATTGGAATCCATGTTCAACGGGAAGGTAGAGGGAAGGAGGAAGGAAGAGTGGGGAAAAAATAAATCAAAGGAGAGAGAAAAACTATTATTACTCTTCTTTTGAGCTGCCTTGTCTCTGAAGTTAAATACTTCAGTTCACTTCCTCTACAAATCAGTCTGACACCTCTGAAGTCTGGGGCATTCACTTGCTTTTTCGATTATTTCTTTAGAACCCAAACTCAAAGATAAACACTTTTAGAGAAAACAGCTAAAGAAATCCATGACTTGCATTAAATCTCTTTAGCATATACAACTCTTTCAGATAGAAAATTCAGTCAACACAGATCACCCTGCAGATGTTGCAAATGTCATTTCTACTGGATATTTCCCTCTAGGAGATACTTTACTTTTCGAGAGAGAAAATAGGTTTCCCAAATACCTTCTTTGGCCTGAGCAGTCTACAGGCATTTTAAATCAAAGGCACTGTCTGTGCTAAAGTGGGCAATAGTGGCTCCCACTTGTTAAGGGAAAAAGAAGATTCATAAGTAGTTCTTGCAAGTGCAAGGTCCAACTAGAAGCCTTGGACTAGAATGACTTTTGCTTGCTGTTGTGTCGGCCAAAGGCTGTATTGCTTCAATGAACTCTATTTTTGGAATCACAGAGCTGATGCTACAAATCAACATGAGGCTGTCTTACTAACTGTACTAAAATTTCCATTCCTTATTTCACTTAGGAGCTAGCCATTGCAGTTAAAACTTAGCAAGAATGCTTGTTTGGCAAAGGGCAACGTAACTATGATTATTAACAATGAAATGATTTTGCAGCCAAAACAACAGATTGACTAATATCAGGAAACCTAGTGATATTTTAAAGTTGCTTTTGTCTTGTTTTTCAAATCATAATTAGGGCACAGACCAGACTTTAGTTCCTGGCTCCCTGACATAGTAATGAAATTTTAGGAGTTCCCTGTTTAACATATCTGGGCTTCAATGTCTTCATGCTAAAATGGGAATTTTATAACATTTCAAGAGGTTACTGCAAGATGTAAAGAAAGAGGCTATGCATGCAATACATTTGCAGGATATCTGACATACATAAATCACTCAAAAACGCTTCCTTCTTTGTTGAGAAATCGTGGCTCATATTCAAAAAGAGTCACTGGACAGGAGATGACTGAAGTCACTGGTCATTTTTAATGGTGCTGCTTAATTTGTCTCAGTGTTTTTCTTCATTTTCCCACTGTGTGGTTCTGGTAGACTGAAATAACATGACTCTTGGGCTACTACTGCTCTTGTGACATTTTGATACAGCTCTGACCAAATATTTGAAGTAATAGAAATATCAGGAAACATAATGTGCTACTTTATCGGTTTCAAGAAACTTTCACTTCTTAATTAACCACCGTGAAACACTAAACTAAAAGTTAGGAAGCCAGCCTGATTCACTGTGTGTAGTGTTTTAGAATCTGCACAAATCATTTCACAAAACCTCTCCTCATCTGAGTCTCATAAAAACATTATAAGGTTATGCAGGGATTTTTTTTCCCCCTAAAGTTAGTAAACTGAGGATCCAAGTGATAAATTCACTGCATAGGAACAAACACTAACTTATAAGATTAGTAATGTAAGTCTCCTAAATTGAAAAAAAAAAAAAACTGGATATGCTCTAGTAGCACACAAGTTGTCTTCCCATTTAGCTGGGTCACCTAGAACAGATCAGATAATCTTTCTGTGTCTCAAGGAGGACAATTACACCTGGCTAAACACTTTACTAAAGTACTAAGAAGGTCAGTGAATATAATATATATGAAAGAGTTTGAAAAGCTTAAAATAATAATTATCATAATTATTCAGGAAGGAATTGACAACATATTTCCTCCCAGACAGTTTCTCCCCTACAATTATATGGGTCACTTGGTCATGTCTTCTGGTCAGGAAGGCTTGGGTAGAGCTGGCTTTAATTCCATATTAAGGATGTCCACTGGGACTACTAGGATGGCTGGGGCTCCTCTCTAGAATGTCTGCCATCCACAAAGCCAGCAGTATTATTTATATGGTGGAGCAAAAGTTCCATGGAGCAAGAAAGTCCAAGCCCCAATGATACAGGATTTTTCTCAGCCCCTTCTCCAGATTCGCAGCAGGGCTTCTCAGTCTACTCAGCCCACTGTGCTCAGCCTTTTACAGAAAGGAACACATGAGTGAGTGTGGGATCCGGCCAGCCACTCTGGGGACTGATACCCAAGCAAGCTTTGTTCAGGGCCCACAGCCAGACCAGGCATGTCACTTTGAAGGGAACACATTGATGCCCAGGTGAGGGTGACACAACACCAAAGCCCCAGAGGAAGTGTTACAGTGCTCCTTTAGTTCTGCCATCCACAAATGGCAGTACGTTAGAAACTCAGTTGGCCCCTTGCCTCAATGTGTGGGGTGACTGCCCTCCAGCAGCAAGGGCAAAGGGCCAGTATGACAGCCTTTCTGGGTACCCACACATGGTGGGTCACAAGCTCTTGTCCAGTGTCCAAGAAGAATGAGGTCACATGGATGATTGAAGGATAGTGAAGGCAGAGAATGTTATTGAACAATGGAAACATCTCTCAGCTGAGAGGAAAGCTGGAGAGGGGATGGGAAGGGCAGGTCATCTTTCCAAAGTCAAGTTGTCTCTTCCCTGAAGTCAGATCATCTCCTCCTCTACTGACTGGGTTTGGGGTCTTCATAGGAACAGGATGGGGAGTGCGTGCTGATTGGTTTTTGAGTATTCAAAAAAGTTTAAAGTGAAGACACTACTCAAACATGGAGTGTGACAGTATAGAAAACCAATTAGGAAAGGGTAGGTATATGTAAAATAGTAAGGGTGGGGATTAATCAGAGGAAAGCATGCCAAACACAAAGACAAATTCTCATCCAGTCCGAGGATTTAAATTGTAGCTTGGCTTTCAGGTTTTAAACTTCCTACATCTCAGAGGCTGGGTTTCACCAGGTACCTGCCCCATCTGCTTAGGCATTTGGTAGCCTCTTGTCACGATCATCAAATCACAAGCACATCCCAAGCTTCAGCTTATATTACGTTGACTTTACCTAACTGCACAAAGTTAGTTACATGGCCAAGTTCAGAGCCACGTAGAAGAGGAGACTACAGTAAAGGACTGGGATACCCAGTTTGACATAAGGTTTTTGGCTTTGCTTTGCTTTTTGGCTTTTGCTTCTGTTCATGCAAAATTCTATTTTTAATACAGCATTATTTATCAATCTTTTTATTTATTGCATATGTAGTTTGATTCTAAAGTTTCAGTCTCTGCTCATAACCACTAAAAAATAATTCATTTTTATTTCTATTGTTCACGTTTTGCTTTCTTGCCTTTCTTTTTCTTTCATTCTCTTTCTCTCTCTTCTATTTAATTTGAAGTCTGTTGTGATGTATATTGAGATTTGGATACACTGCTATTATTTTTCCAGATGTCAATCAAATTGTTCCAATATAATTTATTAAAAAAGACTGCATTTTCCCCAGAGCTTTCAGATATGAACATTATCATATACTTAATTTCAGATGTAACTGAGTCTAATTCTCAACTTTCAATTGTCTTTGTCCATTGACTCATAAGTCAATATATTAGATTGGTGCAAAAAGTAATTGTGGCTTTTGTCATTAAAAGTTTTGCACATAGACGTTTGCACTTTTGTACCAACCTAGTATTAATGAGTCAATATTTTAATGATAAAGACCTTATAATATATTGAATATCTCTCAGAGCTAGATATTAAAGACCCTTATTGCTGTCCTTTCACATAGTTTTTCTCACTGCAATCTTGTTCTCATGATTTTCTTAACTATTCCTCCACCATAATTTTTCCAAGTATACTTTAGAATCAATATGACTACCTCCAGAAAATAAATTGTTACTATTTGACACTTTTGTGATATTGACACATCCTATTCAAGAACAAAGAATGATGTCTTTGCATTAGTGAGTTCAAATCTACTCTTGTGTCTTTCAGATGTGTTTTAAGAATTTCCTCATACAGATTTTGCAAATCCCTTAAGGGTCTCTCTAATTTGTATTTTTATTACTATAGCAAATGTATTTACTAATTTATTATGATTTTTATCGTATTAGTCTACTAATGTTTGTATGTTAATTTTAGCTTAATAGACTCTTCTATTATTTTTGTTACGTTTAATGTATATTATGTTAGGTTTTTCAAGTATAGTATCATATCATCTGCAAAAAGTGATATTTTTCTTGTTTTGAAAAAAACCATAGTTTTCTTTTTTTGGTAGTAGAGAGAATATTGCCCCCCTCGTAAAATGTTCACATCCTAATTTCCACAGTCTATATGTTATCTTAGACAGCAAAAGGAATTTTGCTGTTGTGATTAAGTTAGTGATCTTGAGACTGGAAGATGATCCTGGATTATATTGGTGAATCTAGTGTAATCGCACGGGTTCTTAAAAGAGAGAAAGGCAGCAGCGTCAGAGTCAGAGAGGAAACGTAACAGCAAAAGCAGAGGCTGAGGTGATACACTTTGAAGATTAAGGAAAGGATGACAAATCAAGGAACACTGGCAGCCTTTAGAAGCTAAAAATGACAGGAAAATGAATATTCCTTTCAAGCCTCAAACAAATTAATTTTAGCCTCGTGTGACCTGTGTCAGATTTCTGACCTTTAAACATGAGTTAGTGCATAGGTGTTTTATTAAGCCACCAAATTTGTAGTAATTTGTTAGAGCAACAATAAGCAACAAATTCCCTTCTTCTCCAATTCCTATGTATCTAATTCCTTTCATTTGTTTAATCACATTGGATAATATCTCAAATAAACTGTTAAGAGAAAATGGAAAGCTTACCTTGTTCCTGATCTACTTAGGGGAGATGCCTCTTTTCTATGTATCAACCATGGAGTAAGCAATGTAAGATTTTATATGTATGCTTTCATAATTACTATTTATTATCAGTGTCATTATATTCTTAGAATCAAACTATCTAGTCCAGGAAAGAAAATTTATCTACTAATACCCTTATGATGTTGAATTATCTCAACATGGGGTAAGTGCTTACCCTACAAGAACAGCCTATATTGAATAATGCCAGGCTAACCTAGTCTGTCTCCCTTGGGGAGTTTGAATTCAAAAGGCACAGAAAGTCTACATGCAACAAAAGAGACAAAGAATAAAGAAATTCATACAATAGATGTAATAAGCACAGAGCATGTAGTGTTAGGTGCTGTACACAAGGGGAATTCATGAATAGACTGAGATTGTACAAGGAATAAAGATCTTCTCTGCTCACCTTTGTACAACATGCACTGATGTGCCTTGAAAATGTAACAATTCATTATCCTAAGTGTTCTAATCCTTTCTGGATCTGCTGCATGGAATTTGAACAGTGGGTAATTATTATGCCAACAAATGAATGTGCCATATAAAATAGCATTCACATAACTAAAATTGATTTAAAAATTTTTTTAAATTACACGAGGAAGAATAAGGTTGAAGGGATCTCCAGATGAGGTATTTCTAAGCATGGAAATCCCTAAACGAATCTGTTATCTTCTCAATATCTGAAAGAGAGAAATACGGTCTTTGACCATAGAGGAAGGGTCTACGTTTCTCCAGATTTAAGCAAAAAGTTACATAATTCGCATTTCAAAACAGATGGGGAAAGGGCTGTTGGGGGCTCATTGAACATGAGTCCCATTCTGAAGCAAAATGGCAGAATACCTGTGGTTAATGATTCATCTAAATCTGGGAAAGCTCTATTTTCCTTTCCTTCTCTTTTCTCAGTCTGCTTCTTTGAATTACACATTTTTACTGAATGCTCCTAAATAGTTCAAAGTGGCATAAACCAAGACATATTCTTAATGTTTTTGTTGGTACATAGAGTATAAAGTAAAAATAAGTACATATTTAAAGACATTTGCTATTGTGGCAGTTGTTTTTTTTTTCCTTCTTTTTTTTTTTTTTTTATTTGAGATGGGGTCTCACTCTGTTGCCTAGGCTGGAACACAGTGGCGCAATCTTGGCTCCATCCAGCCTACGCCTCCCATGATCAAGGAATTCTCCCACCTCAGTCCCCGGAGTAGCTGGGATTACAGGCACACGCTGCCATGCCCAAATAATTTTTGTATTTTTAGTAGAGCCAGGGTTTCACCATGTTGGCCAGGCTGGTCTCAAACTCTTGGTCTCAGGTGATCCACCCTCCTCAGCCTCCCATAGTGCTGGGATTACAGGTGTGAGTCACCACACCCAGCCTAATTCTGGCAGTTTTTGAGGTTGAGTTTAGAGGGAGGTAGGTGAGTAGTGGTTATATAGGAAAGGGGTCCCAATCCAGACCCCAAGAGAGGGTTCTTGGATTTCACACAAGAAAGAATTCCAGGCGAGTCCGCAGTGCAAAGTAAAAGGAAGTTTATTAAGAAAGTAAAGTAGTAAATAGTAGCTACTCCATAGAAGAGCAGCCCCCGAGGGCTGCTGGTTGCCCATTTTTATGGTTATTTCTTGATGATATACTAAACAAGGGGGGGATTATTCATGCCTCCCCTTTTTAGGCCCTTATAGGGTAACTGCCTGATGTTTACATTTGTAAACTGTCACGGCACTGGTGCAGTGTAGGAGTGAGGGCAATCAGAGGTCATGCTACTCACCATTTTGGTTTTAGTGGATTTTGGCCAGCTCTTTTACTGCAACTGTTTTATCAGTGAGGTCTTTATGACCTGTATTTTGTGCTGAAATCCTATCTCATCCTGTGACTTAGAATGTCTACACCATCTGGGAATGCAGCCCAGCAGGTTTCAGCCTCATTTTACCCAGCTCCTACTCAAGATGGAATTGTTCTGGTTCATTTACCTCTGACAGTGGGAAGACACCTACCATTATCCTCAGGTAGCGCCCACCATAGAAAGTCTATATTAAACTGATTCTCTATCTTGTATTAGGAGCACTGTACTGGAAATGTCACTTTATATCCCTTATTGTAGTTTTCTTATCTGGGCAACATTAAGGTTGTTAATTAGGTTAAATTGTTTCATGGTTTCTAAACTGAATATTTACAGAATTATAATAATATTAATTTATGTGTATATATACATTTATATATACAAATACTTTTTTAGGAGTTTTATAATACATACATAACTATGTTATATATATTACTTAAATATATATAGTATTATTTAAACACATAGAATATGTCAGGCACTATCGAAATGTCTTAAAATATAACTCATTATGCATTATTTTAGTATTTTTCCAAATATAAGAATCATTGAAAAATGTAATTAAACACATTGAGTGTCAATTTATACATATTTAAACTTGCAAGGGAGTATCTTGTGTGCGTATTGGGTGTGTCTGTCATTGAAGGAAGCAATGGTAACGGTGTACAGCATCTTTCATGTAGTTTCCTCACATAGTCTTCCCCCAACACCTGAAGCAGGCTAAGAACTTGTGATTAAACATATTATTCCAAAACTAATTATTCTGAAAAGCAGTCAGTAGCTTTCATTTAGACTTACATCAATTCTGCCTCTCTAGTTATGCATGCCAAGTTTAAATTTTTTAAACATTTTTCCTTTAGCTCCTAAATTGAGAAAATTAGGAAAATGTGATTTATTTTATTTTTATAACTCAAAAATATATACATCCACCTGTCCAAGACCCAAAATAACATTTTATCTCAAACTTAGCTTAGGCAATTTGATTCCTAAGGAATCTTAGGGGAAAGGAAACAATCACAGAAAACTAAGATCACAGATGATGAGAAAATAGGAATAAGTATTTGTTCAGCACATTCCTTTTTGTAGCCTTCAATTGTTAAGAGGCTAATATCACTCTAAATTATTGATTTCATCTTACATTAATCAGTATGAAGAAAAAGAAGGAGAAGGAAAAGAAAAATACTCTTTTGGTAGCAAAATAAATAAATAGCCCAGAAATCTTAAATTTCCATGGAGTTGGAAGGAAACAGAGCTGGTGAGAAGTCCCAAGTCATATCCAAGAACAGAATTTCTAAAGAGGAAACTCCAACCATTCAGGGTGCATAACTCCAGGGAAGGTTCTTGCAGCTTCAAAAGAATTACATGTATGAGAGCTAAATGCAGTGGGTCAAGAGGAGGCAGATTGGTAATTCTATGTAACAAAGAGAATGTTAAGCACTCAAGAAAAGTTACTAAAACTAGAGGAAGCTGAGCTGCTATTAGGCATCTTATAAGCAAAGAACAGTAAGACCTATAGGGAGCCACAAACTGAAGGAAGTCAAGAAATAGGACCCCTTTGTCAAGTTTTGGTCCAGTAATCATTCCTGCATAATCCAGCTGTAATTTAGGATGTGGAAATTATCCCAGAAAGTCCTGAATTATCATCATTGCTCTTGACATTAGAAACTGTGGCCTTTCTGTTTTGAATAAACTTTTTGTTTGTTTTTTGCTTGTTTAGATAAGTTTTGGCCTTATAGCAAGCATTCAATAAAAGAAGAAGGGTTTGGATTATGTGAATTATTCAGAGTGGTTTTTAATAACTTATCGTTTTTCAGTACTTTACTGAAATATGAGGGTAAATGTCCAAGAACCTTGATAAAAGATGAGGTTTTCATGGTGTTTCATTAAAAGATTACAACAAATAGAAAAATACTGCTCTGTTATAGAAATCATTGTCTGAAGGTTGTCCAAAATAAGGAACCCCCCAAAATATGTGCACTCAGCTGAATTAATGTGAATCAAATGGCAAAAAACAGACAAAAAGGGGAAGAAAGGCTGAATAAGCACACAGTTTAATGTCCAGATGGCAGATCAATTTCCTGAGACCTTAAGGATTAAAAAAAAAAAGGAAATACCACGATTAATCTTATTCTGTGTGCCGGACAGTCCATTAGGCATTTTAATATGCTACAATTTAATCATTTATAGACAAATTAATCATTTATAAGTATTTATTTTGAATTGCATATATTTGCTTTTTAAAATGGGATTCATTTTTTAGAACAGGTTTAGATTTAAAGAAAACTTCAGATAATACACTTTCCATATCCCCTGCACCCAGCCCAACGAGACTTTTACTGAAAAACAGTAGTTTCCTCTCTCAACTTCTCTTCAAATCACTCTCTGCAGAGGCAGCAAATACGTAACAATCTTAGCTGTTTTTTCTACAACCTAATTATTTTCAAATTCATGCCTATGTATTGTGTTTTGATTTTGTTTTAAATATTATTTATTGTCTATCTAGAATAGAATATATGGATTCAGCTATATTATCATTCCTTTTAGAAAATAAATATTTAGCTCTGATATACTTTCCCTGGCAGCATTGCCAAATATATACATTTGTAAAAAATCCACATTCAGTTTTACTTTTATAACTCTATAATGTTCATGGGTGAACCATGTACTAGACAATGACTCCATTTAATTCTTTAAAAGCTTTTTTTTTCTTTGGGAGGCTGAGGCGGGCGAACCACGAGGTCAAGAGATCGAGACCATCCTGGTCAACATGGTGAAACCCTGTCTCTACTAAAAATACAAAAAACTTAGCTGGGCATGGTGGTGCGTGCCTATAGTCCCACCTGCTTGGGAGGCTGAGGAAGGAGAATTACTAGAACCTGGGAGGCGGAGGTTGAAGTGACCCTGGTGACAAAGTGAGACTCTGCCTCAAAAAAAAAAAAAAAAAAAAAGCTTTTTTTATGAAGTTAAGAAATTACTGCCTTTGTTTTGCCTTTTAGAGAGAAAATAAAGAAATTTTTAGATTAAAAAAGGCTACAGAAGTCTTTGCCAGAACATATGCACGATGAGAAACATTAAAGTCTTTATATGGAAGGGAAATGATTCCACATAGAAGTAGAGAACTGTAGAAAAGAATGAAGAGTGCCAAAAAGGGTAAAAATAAGCAGATTTAAACAAATGTTGGCTCTTTCAAATACCAGTAATAATAATAGTACCTCATGGGGTGTGTAAGCATGCAGAAAGAAAATACATAAACAAGAATTACACAAAAGGTCAACTGACGAGTAAGCACATGGAGTTGAACATGGAGTTGAACTTCTTAAGGTCCTTAAATGTGCAAGAAGTGGTAAAAACACTAGTTTAAGGTTGAATGCAGCAAGTAACAATTGTACATTATAATACCTATGGTGATCGCTAAACGAATAATACAATGTATATTGTATATTGTACAAAAATCTAATAGAAGCAATAAAATAATAAATCATTAATTAAAAGATTAATAAAACCAGTAACTTGATTAATAAAAAGAATCCAAGCAAGGAAAAATGAAAGGAAAAGGAATGTATGAGGTTATTAGAAAGCAAATAGCATAGTGGTTTATTTAAACTAAACTGTATCAGTAAACAATATTACATAGAAATTGACTAATATAGTCAAGGGATGAAAGTTATTAGACTGGATTGAAGACAAATCAGAACAAAATCTTATTGTATTTTATTTACAAAAGACTAATATAAGAACAGAGAGTTGAAAATAAACAATGAAAAAATATATCATATATATACTAACTTAAAAAATAAATTGTGGCTTTATAAATACTAGAACGATTTAAAGACAAGAGCTCTTATGAAAGAGAATCAGGAAACTTTAAAAATCATTATATACGTGCACAAAATAAGTTGTATAAAACAATGTAAAGCAAAAAAAAACCAGAATAAATTTTTCATAGAAATACATAAATCAGCAATTGTAGGTGAAAACTATTACTCAGCAATTTAATAGGCAGATGAAAGGAATGAATTCATTTGACCCAATTGTCATGTATCAGCCCTACATAAACAACTACAGATTGCAAGATCCATCCCACAGTACATAAAACAATCTTAAACATATTGTGGCAGCCATGGAGGGACACCACTCAGATATCTTTTCAAGGAAGAATTTGCCATTTTGTTGCAACAAAATTGATAGTTTCCAGCTATCAGCTCCTTCTGGATCAGTCTCAGCTTTCTAGCTGAAGGCAGGCTATTACCAGGCAGCCCCCAGTCAATGACTGATCACAGCTAGGCATAGGATCTAGCTGTGTTTGGCCATGGAACTTCTCTAATGGCTAATCTTTATTCTGAAACTCTACTTGGGTGTGTTGGAGATTCGTCAGATCTGCACTGTAATCTGAAGCTTTTTCTCCACAATCCTGCTTTCTTCCTCTTTTTCTATTACAGAGGTTAGATCAGATCTGTATCTTAAATAAAGACATCCACCCAATTCTGCTTTTTCTTCCTTTTATTATTCATGGGCATTATCAGCCTGTGGTCACAGTTACTTGGGAGGTTGAGGTGTGAGGATCAGCTGAGCCTAGCAGGTCGAGGCTGCAGTGAGCAGTGATTTCGCCACTATACTACAGCCTGGGTGATAGAGTGAGACCCTGTCTCAAAAAAAAAAAAAAAAAAAAAAAAAATCAATAATAATATAAAATAAAATAAATGTAAGGGTATGGGGGGCAATGCATATAAGATAATAGAATAAGCTATTATTAAATCACATTGATGTCCTACATAGGGATAATGAAAAGCAGAGTGAAGCTAACAAAAAATTAAAAGTGAAGTTTGATGAACAGAGGGCCCTTTTGGTAGCATAAAAGAGGCTTTATCTCCTATAGTCAGCGAAATAAAAACGTGAAGACCAAACCTAGTATTTTTTTTTCAAACGGAGTTTCGCTGTTGCCTAGGCTGGAGTGCGGTGGTGACACTGCAACCTCCCCCTCCCAAGTTCAAGCAGTTCTCTGCCTCAGCCTCCCAAGTAGCTGGGATTACAGGTACCTCTCACCATGCCAGCCTAATTTTTGTATTTTTAGTAGAGACATCTTGGCCACGCTGGTCGTGAACTCCTGACGTCCTGATCCCCTGCCATGGCCTCCTAAAGTGCTGGTATTACAGGCGCAAGTCACCGTGCCCGGCCCAAACTTAGTATTTAATAGAATTTTCAAGTCACAAAAAGGCAAGTCAGGGCTCTGACTGGGAAAATGGGAACTCTGAAACATCTGATGGGTATATCTGAACATGTGATGCCCATTCAGTAGTGGCCTACTCCCTTCCCTCTCTATTAAACTTAGCACTCAACATACACAAACCAAGTAGCTATGCATTCGGAATTGCTTACCTTGAGTTGGTTTCTATTGAACTCATCAAATCAGAAAGTTATGCAGGTCAAGAAGTGATCCATATAAGATGCAAATGGTACATATGAGATGAAGCCTAAGCACAAAAGCTGCATAAATAGGTAGCCCAAACCTCAATGTTATCCACTACATTTCACTACTGCCCTCTCTCAGATTAAACCTATGGCCATGTGGAGGAGTCCTAAATGATCAACTGAGGGAGAAGAAGAAAAACCCAGGCATGGTTTATGGGCCTGCTCAGTGTTTAGGAGCCAGCCAAAAACAGGCAGCAGCTACCTTCCAGCCGCACTCCAGGGTGAACGTGTAAGACTTTAACAAATGGTGCATCTGGTCAGGAAAAATGATCTGAGGTGAGCTGAAATTACTTTGATTCTTATCTGATAGAGAACAGGAGCCAGATTTTAATCATTTTCAAATTCCTATCACCAAAGAAGGGCTCCACAAATGTTTGTATTTGAATGGATAGAGTGTCCATTTATGATCATCTCATTGAATAGAAATATATCTGCCATTTTAACAGAGAGTGATGTAATGATGCCTTCTTACTTCCTACCTCCATGTTTTTATAATTTTAGTAATAAAGGCAAATACATAAGATGACTTGCCTGAAGAGAAATGTAGTTGTAACAGCATTTCACTTAGGTTCAGTATGTCTGTCCTAAGACTTTTTGTGAACTATAAGCTTCTTTAGAAGAAGAGACTTTCAAAATAGAATTTTTTCTTACAAAAAAAAAAAAAAAAAGCAGAAAACGAAACATAAATAAAATGCTCTATGCAGGAGGGGCTGAAATTAGAGTGTAGATGCCCTAATTCAACGTTGGAAGTTGAACTACCACCTCTGGGCTTAGAAGAAATCCAGATGCAACAGTGACAGAAAATAGCTCTTGCCAACTTCTCAGTACCTTTGACTGCTGATTCAAAGAACCCAGCTCATCATTACGCTTTCCAGAAAGGAGCTGGAGTTGGAGGGCACAGTCTCCACTTTCTCGTTGGTAATTTCTATTCCTATGGTGCAAAGGAATGACAGTGACCTATAAAGTCCCTGGTGGTGTGAGGCTAGGGCCAGAAGGTCAGTGAGAAAAAGAACACTGGATTAGTTTGTATCTACATGGAAGGAATGAAAAATGTAAGAAAGCCAAACACTCTGAGTCTTACACTAGCAGCATGCATTTAAAATAAAACAGTCATGAAGATGTATTATTTGAAAGTTTAGAATAGTTTTTAAACATATCAATTTATTTGACATAATTGTCAAGCATTTCTGTGTTGTGCAAGTATTGCCATTTCTAATTCTATAAATCAACAAATGGACTCAGAAGCTAGTAACTTGCTCCACATCATCCAGCAATTGAGTAGTGAGGAAAGCAAGAAAGGTAGTTTCCATCAATGTCTTAAATTTACATCTTTTCTTTCACTTTCTTTTGGCAATAGGTAAATGGAAACAGGGGACTACTGGCAGTAATTGTGGTTTTAGAACAATGTGGGTAATGTCATGCACAGGACAAGATGGATGTGACCATTAAAAACAACTATAGTAGAAAATATAATTATTCCTTTGGGATATTTATACTTAAAGAAAGAGTATAGAAAATTGAGAGTCACGCATGTGAGCCCAGACACTAGATCATTTCAATATGTACGTATTTGGAAACATCTACATTACTAATTGCTCAACTGGCTTCCAAGTGGAGAAATTTTATCCAAAAGTTGCTTAGTAATTACTTCATCTTTTGAGAATTGGCATTCCTTGATTGTCTGAGGTGCTTTGTTAATGATGAAAATACTTCAAACTTCAAAGAAGAGAAAAACTGTGAAAGCATGTGAAAACAAAGATTAGCAGATGCATCAAAACCAGCAATTCCTATAGAGGCAGTGAAAAGTATGCCATGAGGCAGGAGACGATCCAAACTGCCAGCAAGGCAACCAAAATAATGCATATAGGTTGATCTTTAACAAACAATTACTCATGGAATGAATGAACATTTCCCGCAAAGTCTTTGTTGCACATTTATTTTTCTAGTAGATAGCTTTTTTTCTCTAAGTAATGATAATAACAGATATTGTTTTCCAAGCACTGAGAATTATGCTGAATAATTTTACAGAATTTCTCATTTAATTATCCTACTAATCCAACAAGTTATTATTCTCTTTTTATAAACATGGACATTGAATCTTAAAGCAGGTTAAGTAACTTGCTCCATGAAATGGAGTAGTAAGCAACAGACCTAGCGTTTCAATCTAGAATTAAAGTTTTGAGGGTAAGACAGTAGGTTTTACGTATCTTCCACATCAATGTGTGCATTTGAATTACCTGAAACATTTAACAAACTTTCCCACTTCATACCCTCTGCAGATTCTGACTCAGTTGGTCAAGGAAGGAGCATAAAAATCTGCATTTCTAACAATTCCCTTGGCATGATTCTTTTGCAAAAGTAGTGCTATATAGGGTCACTATATCAATGCCTTTCATATAGTAAGATATATTCACATATATGAATGAATTTCAGATATCAAGCTGGTGTTTTTTAAGATTTAAAAATATTTTTGATGGTGGAACACAACACAGTGACACTTAAATAGATGAAAGGCAGAGCACTTTGTTATGTAAAGCTCCTAAGTAAGGATGGCTACCAGATAGGACCACACAGGAGGCTGCACTGGAAGATAGGGTAACAGCGAATTGTAGCTGTATAGGGTGGCTAATGTATGTCAAGCAGGTTGGGGTTAAGTCTGTTTCCCAAGACTTCCTGTGGATTGGCTGGTTAGAATATATTTTGTGGTCTCTTGGGCAGAGGATTTGTCCCCAATTTTCTGACACTTGGCCCTAGAGTGATTAGGGCAGGTGTATATCTGCCCTGGAGTGTGAAAGCTCAATAGGGAAGTCTTCAGGGGTGTAAACTTGATCAGCTATTCAAGAAGAGGAGTTGACCAACCTCTAGCCAGTGCCTCAAAACTGGGTCAAGACAGCACAATGATGATGATGATAATAATAATATTGATATATTACACTTTTGTCCTTAAGATCTTAATTAAGAATGATTTAAACTTCCAATGCACAATTTCTGGCCAGTTAAGTCCTCACCAATATGCCTTTTGGCTCATTTGTCAGTTTTTGCTTTTGTTCCCGGTGTGTCTCAGGTCTTCTCCATAAAATCTCTGCCCAGACCAATGGCTCAAAGTATTTCCCATATTTTTTTTCTAGTAGTTTAATAGCTTTGGGGCTTACACTTAAGTCTTTAATCCATTTTGAGCTGATTGTGTATGGTGAGAGATAGGTGTCTGGTTTTATTTTTCTACACATATATACACAGTTTTCCTGGCACCATTTATTAAAGAGACTGTCCCTTCCCCAGTAAATGTTCTTGGTGCCTTTGTCAAAAATCTGTTGGCTATAAACACATGGATTTATTTCTGGGTTCTCTATTCCATTCCATCTTTCTATATGTCTATTTTCATGCCAGTTCCATGCTGTTCTGGTTACTATAGCTTTGAGCATATTATGAAATCAAGTAAAGTGATGCCTCTAGCTTCCTTCTTTTTGCTCAGAACTGCTTTGTCTATTTGGTGTCTTTGTTTCCATTAAATTTTGGTATTCTTTTTTTCTATTTCTATGAAGAATGTTATTTTAATAGAGATTATATTAAATCTATAGATTGCTGTTAGTATAATTTTCACAGTATTAATTTCAGTCCATAAATATGAGATGCCTTTTCATTTTTTACATTCTCTTCAATTTCCTTGACCAGTATTTTATAGTTTTCCTTATAGAGATTTTTCATTTCCTTGGTTAAATTTATCCCAACATGTTTTACTTATTAGTAACTATCATAAACTGAATTGCTGTCTTGATATCTGTTTCTACTAATTTATTATTGGTGTATAGAAACACTACTGATTTTTGTATGTTGATTTTGTATTCCACAATTTTACTGAACTTGTTTATAGGTTCAGAAAGGTTTTTCTGGTGGAGCTATTAGGGTTTTTCATATATAAGATAATGTCTACTTTCTCTTTTTCAATTTGAATGTCCTTTCTTTATTATTTTCTATGTTGCTGTGGCTGGAACTTCCAGAACTATGAATAATAGTAAGAGAATTTGGCATCCTTGTCTTGTTCTAGATGTTAGAGAAAAAGCTTCAGATCTTCCTCATTCAGAATGTTAGCTGTAGGTTAAAGCCTTTATGTTGAGGTATGTTTATTATTATACCTAATTTATTGTGAGTTTTTATTATGAAAGGATGTCTTCATTCTCCATGCTATGTTTTGAATTTGCTATTGTCTATCCTGGCATTAACCTTGGCACTTTACCTTGTTTTGCACATTAAAAAAAAAAAAATCCTGAACACACTCAAACACACAGATGTAAACGTACAATAGCACTTATAGGACACATTGTGTGTGGAGCATACTTTGATAAAAATTTGGAGTTTAAATTTAAAAGTTTAAATTGCTACAGTAATAACAACAATAATCATTAGACTTAGATGTTTCTAAACTTCTTGGGCAATTTCACAATGTTGCGCAGTAACTCACTTTTTCTTTTAACTTTCTGCTCTAGTGTCTGTGAATTTCTAATATGAAAGAGCTTTGCTATTTCTTCTGTTTCCCGGACTTCCTTTAACGCTCTTCTCATGGACTCATATTCCCCTCCATGTAACTTATCTGGGTATTTTCCCAAAGAGAGAATGTTTCCACTGGAGCCAGCTATTAATATTAGTATTATTTTCACTCTGTTACTGAATACATTCGCCTTCTCGTGGGAAATCTTCATTTCACTAAAAGATGTCATACAAGGTCTATGATTCAAATTATTCTCCTAAGTAGACTTCATTTTGTATCATTTTCATAATAATTGTAAGGTAACAGCTTCTAGGAATAAAATAGGGTGGCCAGAGGATGATGACTGCTCTTTCTGCTTTCAACTCTAAATTCCATGTACATTGAAGAAGATTTGTCTTAAAACAGATTTCACTGAATTCCTGTTTCACAATGTACAGGGCCAGAGGTAAACAGTGACCAAAAAAATCAAACTACACAATTAGAAAATTAGTATGAAATAATTGCTAAAGTAAGGAGAGGCAAAAAATTAAGCAACATACAACGTTTCATTTTGCTCGAGTGAAAAACAAATGGAATCTTTCTTAACTTCTGTTCTGAACTTCACTATTTTGACTGTGCCAGGGCTCAGTTAGCACATTTAGTCTACTCCCTCTGTCTTCACTCCTCAGGTGATTTCATCCAGTCCTATATGCTGTCCAGCCTCATTCCTCCAGTGAAGTATGCCCACTCAATTTCCCTCACATTTCCCTTAGATGCCAAAAAAAAAAAAAAAAAAAAAAAAAAAAGAAACAAAAAGCACTTCAAGCTACCATGGTCAAGGCAGGATTCTTGATTTTCCCTTCTAGCTCCCCAATTTTTTTCAAATGAATCAGGGTCCTTATCATTTGCCAAATAAATCTTTGATTTATTGCTTTCACTTGTATTCTTCCAATCCATTAGCAAGTCCTAATGGCTTTGCCTTCAAAATGCACATTCAATTATACTGTGTCTCACTGTTTCTGCCAATATTACAGGCTTCCATCATCTCTTGTATCAACTACTGATAAAAATACCTAATGGTTCTGCTTGCTTTTTTCATCATGCCCTTTACATTCTATCTGTCAGCTGTCAGAGAGAAGATCTTTTAAAGTATAACTCAGATCAAGGCATTTTTCTAGTCAAAATCCTCTAATATCTCCTTATCACATTTTGAAAAATGTAGTGAAAACTAAGCTCTGATTTTTTATCTTGCCCAAATTCCTACCTATGGGATCTAGGGGAGTCATGCCGTAGAAACCACAAATTCTCATCAGATGGGTTTTATTTGATCCTATATATCAAGACTTATTTTTCAGTCTGACTCCATTATAACGTTATGAGGCAAGGAAAAAATATTTAACTGCAAAATATATTTTCTTGCCATACCTTGAAATTGGCCTGCAAAGTCTCTTGTGGGAAAAATCCACATCCTATAGTGAATCCCCTTTGCCCTTTGTTTTCCTTCCTTTCTTTTTCCAGATCCAGGAGATAATCAACTAAGAGCCAGGTGCCCTTTCAGTTCTGATAAGAAACATTTTACAACCTGCTCTCTCTCTGATGTCTGCTATCTGACAGCTTCCTCTGCGCAATAAAACTTGGTCTCCACAATCCTATATCTTAACCTGAACATTCCTTTCCATTGATCACATGTCTTCAGATAACCAATTGTCAACAAGAAAATGTTTAAATTTACCTATAAATCAATGGAAATTAATCACAGGTCTTCAGATAACCAATTGTCAACCTGGTTATAAATTTAGCCTGGAATACTCCCCCAACCCCACTTTGAGTTGTCCCTCATTTCTGAACCAAACCAACGTATTTCTTAAATGTATTTGATTGATGACTTATGCCTCCCTAAAAATATATAAAATCAAGCTATACCCCAACCGCCTTGAGCACATGTTTTCAGGACCTCCTGAGGCCTGTGTCATGGGCCATGGTCACTCACATTTGGCTCAGAATAAATCTCTCTAAACATATTACACAGAGTTTTACTCTTTGTTCACTGCAGATATAGGTTGTTTTGTCTTCTACCTCTACATAATCTAGCCTCTGATTCTCTCTTTGACTACATCTTCGATGGTTTAATCCCTCTCATCCTCAGCTACAGGGGATTCTTTTAAATCCTTGAATATTCCAAGTTGTACCTCCCTGAGAGGCTATATAATTGCCTCGTGTAATGTAATGAACTTGACATGTAATGAACTTCTCAAATCATTTCTATTTTTTCCACTAAATTGCATATGCCTCATGATGGCATGGAATTTTCAGCCCAGTGCCTGAAAAAAATGCCTGGACACATGAGATGCTAAATAAACATTTGTAAAATGATGGCATGGGCGAATGAATCTATTTCTAAAATTTGAAGTAAGTAGAGATTATATACATTAAGCAATTAATGCACAGGTAACTAATTCTTAAAACAACAATTCTATGTTGACAGTTTCTATAATATAACCATAAAAAGCAATATTTATGGAGTATTTAGTGTTCCTCCCACATTAAGCTAAATACCTTTGGTCATCATCTAATTTATATGTAACAATAAAAATCTGAAGGAATGTTCTAGTTTTCCTATATTACAAATGAACACCCTGAGGTTCATAGAGGTTAAGTGACTCATTTTCCCATTGTCACACAAATTTAAGCAATGAAGTTGGTACTGAAACGTAGTCAAATTCCAAAGCTTGTGCTTGCAAAAACTATATCACACAAAGGTAACATGTAAATTATTTTTAAAGCTAGACTATCTGAACTAATGTCTGTATTACTTAAAGGCACCAACAATCTAATAATTCTGTAAAAGAATCTGCTGATAAATGCATGAATATACTAAAAGCAGCATGAAGAAAGGTAATGAGCATACACATGGCAGTAGGTTAAGGTTCAGGATAACTGGGTTATCCTAATCTGTGGGTTAAACTGAGCTTTGCTGGCTGCTGTCTAGTTTAAGAAACTGAACTTCAGTCTCCTTTTCCATAAAAGACAAAAATTCAGCTAAAATCAAAGGTTTGAAACTAGATTGTTCTTGAGGAAAAATCAGTTCACAGGCGTGTTTTCTTAGGATCTCGCTGTCCTTATATTCTTAAATTATTATGTTTTTATTGTTTAAATTGATAGATAAAATAGTATGTATTTACCACATACAACATGATGTTTTAACATATATATGTATTATGGAATGACTAAATCTAGCTAATTAATATGTACATTACTTCACATAGTTATTTTTGTGGTGAGAATGAAAACACTTTGCAAAATTATAACTGAGGAAATTATGACAGTGAAAGAAATCAGACCTAACTGACTCCATCTTGCTCCTAACCATTAAGCTGTTCATTCCTGGGCATAGGCTGAACAAATTTTGAGAAGGAATTGAGTTCATGGTTTGACTCTAAAACAAAATCAGTAAACGGCCCTTTACTGAAAAGATTCCCTTATTGCCTGGGGACCAATCTGCCTTTACAGGACTAACAAACTGACTGCAAGATTAGAAATTACAGTTTAGGGGTCTGCAGCCTCTGGCTCCAAGAGTCTAAACTTCTCCAAATTGCTGCTAGGGATAACATCACTATGTTAAAACCTAAGATCAGTGCTTAAGATATTATGCAGATCTTGCACTCTGTGGAACAGCTAACACCATCCAGACTGGTAATGTCGATCAATCAGTTCTGCCATCCCACCTAGGAACAGAAGACAGCAAGAAACATTTACTTTGGCAGAAATAAAGATGTTCTTTGAAACCAGTGAGAACGAAGACAGAACATACCAGAATCTCTGGGGCACATTTAAAGCAGTATGTAGAGGGAAATTTATAGCACTAAATGCCCAAAAGAGAGACGGGAAAGATCTAAAATTGACACCCTAACATTGACACCCTAACATCAAAATTAAAAGAACTGGAGAAGCAAGAACAAACAAATTCAAAAGCCAGCAGAAGACTAGAAATAACTAAGATTAGAGCAGAACTGAAGGAGATAAAGAGACAAAAAATTCTTCAAAAAATAAATGAATCCAGGAGCTGGATTTTGAAAAGATCAACAAAAGAGACCACTAGCCAGACTAATAAAGAAGAAAAGAGAAAAGTATCAAATAGATGCAATAAAAATGATAAAGGCAGTATCACCACCAGTCCAATAGAAATACAAACTACCATCAGATAATATTATAAATACCTCTACACAAATAAAACAGAAAATCAGGAGAATAGGATAAATTCCTGGACACTTTCACCCTCCCAAGACTAAACTAGAAAGAAGTCGAATCCCTGAATAGAGCAATAACAAGGTCTGAAATTGAGGCAGGAATTAATAACCTACCAACCAAAAAAAGTCCAGGACCAGACGAGTTCACAGCCGAATTCTGCCAGAGGTACAAAAAAGAGCTGGTACCATTCCTTCTGAAACTATTCCCAACAATACAAAAAAGAGGGAATTCTCCCTAACTAATTTTATGAGGGTAGCATCATCCTGATACCAAAACCTGTCAGAGGCACAACTAAAAAAGAAAATTTCAGGCTAATATCGCTGATGAACATTGATGCGAAAATCCTGAATAAAATACTGGCAAATCGAATCCAACAGCACATCAAGAAGCTTATCCATCACGTTCAAGCCAGCTTCATCCCTGGAATGCAAGCCTGGTTCAACATACGCAAAAAGAATAAATGTAGCTCATCAAAACCAAACACAAAAACCACATGAATATCTCAACAGATGCGGAGAAGGCCTTCAACAAAATTCAACAATCCTTCCTGCTAAAAACTCTCAATAAACTAGGTATTTATGGAATGTATCTCAAAATAATAACAGCTATTTATGACAAACCCACATCCAATATCATACTGAATGGGCAAAAACTGGAAGCATTCCTTTTGAAAACTGGCACAAGGCAAGGATGCCCTGTCTCACCACTCCTATTCAACACAGTATTGGAAGTTCTGGCCAGGACAATCAGGCAAAAGAAAGAAATTCAAATAGGTAAAGAGAAAGTCAAATTGTCTCCATTTGTAGACGACATGATTGTATATTTAGAAGACCCCTTCGTCTCAGCCCCAAATCTTCTTAAGCTGATAAGCAACTTCAGCAAAGTTAAAGGATACAAAATTAGTATGAAAAAAATCACAAGCATTCCTATACACCAATTACAGACAAACAGAGAGACAAATCATGAGTGAACTCCCATTCACAGCTGCTACAAACAGAATTAAATACCTAGGAACACAACTAACAAGGGATGTGAAGGACCTCTTCAAGGAGAACTACAAACCACTGCTCAAGGAAATAAGAGAGGACACAAACAGATGGAAAAACATTCCATGCTCATGTTTAGGAAGAATCAATATCATGAAAATGGCCATACTGCCCAAAGTAATCTATAGATTCAATGCTATACCTATTAAACTATCATTGGCTTTCTTCACAGAATTGAAGAAATTTGGTTCCATAAATTTATTATGGAACCAAAAAAGAGCCCACATAACCAAGACAATTTTAAGCAAAAAAAGCTAGAGGCATCATGCTACCTGACTTCAAACTATACTACAGTAACCAAAACAGCATGATACTCGTACCAAATCAGAGATACAGACCAATGGAACAGAACAGAGGCCTCAGAAATAATGCCACACACCTATAACCAACTGATCTTTGACAAACCTGACAAAAACAAGCAACGGGGAAAGGATTCCTTATTTAATAAATGGTGTTGGGAAAACTGGCTAGCCATAGGCAGAAAGCATAAACTGGATCCCTTCCTTCCACCTTATACAAAAATTAACTCCAGATGGATTGAAGATTTAAACATAAGACCTAAAACCATACAAACCCTGGAAGAAAATCTAGGCAATACCATTCAGGACATAGGCATGGGCAAAGACTTCAAAACTAAAGCACCAAAAGTAATGGAAATAAATGCCAAAATAGACAAATGAGATTTAATTAAACCAAAGAGCTTCTGCACAGCAAACAAAAACTATCATTAGAGTTATTAGGCAACCTACAGAATGGGAGAAAACTTTTGCAGTCTACCCATCTGACAAAAGGCTAATATCCAGAATCTACAAAGAATATAAACAAATTTACTGTAAACAAACAAACAACCCTATCGAAAAGTAGGCGAAGGATATGAAAAGACACTTCTCAAAAGAAGATATTTATGCAGCCAACAAACACATGAAAAAAAGCTCATCATCGCAGGTCATTAGAGAAAAGCAAATTAAAACCACAACAAGATATCATCTCAAGTCTGTTAGAATGTCGATCATTAAAAAATCAGGAGACAACAGATGTTGGAGACGATGTGGAGAAATAGGAAGGCTTTTACACCGTTGGTGGGAGTATAAATTAGTTCAACCCTTGTGGAAGACAGTGTGGTGATTCCTCAAGGATTTAGAACTAGAAATAACATTTGATCCAGCAATCCCATTACTGGGTATATATCCAAAGAATCATAAATAATTCTATTATAAAGACACATGCACACATCTGTTTATTGCAGCACTGTTCCCAACAGCGAAGACTTGGAACCAACCCAAATGCCCATCAATGACAGACTGGATAAAGAAAATCTGGTGCATATACACCACGGAATAGTAAGCAGCCATAAAAAAGGATGAGTTCATGTCCTTTGCAGGGACATAGATGAATCTGGAAACCATCATTCTCAGAAAACTGACACAAGAACAGAAAACTGACACAAGAACAGAAAACCAAACACTGCGTGTTCTCACTCATAAGTGGGTGTTAAACAATGAGAACACATGGACACAGGAAGGGGAATATCACACACCGGGGACTGTCAGGGAGTGGGAGCTAGGGGAGGGATAGCATTAGGAGAAATACCTAATGTAGATGACAGGGTGGATGGATGCAGACAACCATCATGGCATGTGTATACCCATGTAACAAACCTGCATATTCTGCACATATACCCAGCACATAAAGCTTAAAGTACAATTAAAAAAGAAAAAAGAAAAATTCACTTCTACTCCCTGTGATTCCACCTCCAACCTCAACAATCAGCATTCCCTACTTCCCAAGTCCCTACCCACCAAATTATCTTTAAAAACTTTAATCCCTGAATGCTCAGGGAGACTGCTTTGAGTAATAATAAAACTCCTGGTCTCCCACACATCCACCTTTGTGTGAACTGCTATTTCTCCATTGCAATTCCCCTATCTTGATAAATCAGTTCTGTCTAGATAGCAGGCAAGGTGAACCATTAGGCAGTTCTAAGAACACTTTACATCCACTATCTCAGCATTTTTCAAGAATACAATATATTTATTAACTACAGTCACCATGTTGTAGAATAGATTTTTAGAACTTATTCCTCCTAACTGAAATTTTATATCCTTGACAAGTATCTCCCCAATCTCCTCAGATCAACTTTGAAAAGAATGTTTGCATCCTTTTGGTAGGAAATTTAGTCCACTCCCATCCTGTTCTAAGGAGTTCTTCTTATCTTTCATCCATCCCATTTAACTCATCTACATTTAATACCTTGCATTCTCAGGGCATTTGCTTTTGTGTTATCTGAGCTACATTTCATGGTGTTCCATCCCTTTAAAAGTCAAAACATAAATACTGTTAACGGAAAATTCAATGAGGAGCTACCAATTTCTAAAAAATAAATTTAAAGCAACTTTAATAGTAATTATTATTTTTAATTATCGATTAAAGCATATATCATTAGATATCTTTACACTAGTTAACATATGGATAACATTTATCCGTATCCTGCACAGCTGTAAAAGAACACAAGTGTATTACCTATACACTTATAATTAATTTATTTAAATATTACTGTCAAACATCACTTTAGTTTTTATTTGACTAATATATGAAAGATACATAATTTGTTTCATTGCAGTCATTTTGAAATCTTTTGCATTCTAAGGAATCGGGACAAGAAACGAATGTTTCATGTTAACTGCCAAGAGACTGTCTATAATAGCAAAAAACCCTCATGTAAAGCGGAAAATTCAGTCATGTGATATTTCTTTACAGAATGTCAAACATCTGAAAGGACATTATATAATGAGAGGAGTAATCCGACAGGAAGATATTACAATCCTAGATTTATATGCACCTAACACTTGAGTTCCCAAATTGAAAAAACAATTACTACTAGACCTAAGAAAAGAGATAGAGAGCAACGTAATAATGTGGGGGATTTCAGTATTCCACTGACAGCACTAGACAGGTCATCAAGATAGAAAGTCAACAAAGAAACAATAACTTAAACTATACCCTGGAATAAATACCCTATACAGATATTTACAGAATATTCTTTTCAACAACTGCAAAATATACATTCTTCTCATCAGCACATGGAACATTCTCCAAAACAGACCATCTGATAGGTCACAAAACAAGACTCAGTAAATTGAAGAAAATAGAAATCATATCAAATATCTTCTTAGAACATAGTGGAATAAAACGAGAAATCAATTCCAAAAGGAACCCTCAGAACTATACAAACGCAAAGAAATTAAATAATCAGCTCTTGAATGATTTTTGAGTTAACAATAAAATCAAGTTGAAATTTAAAAATTATTCTAAATGAATGATAATTGTGACACAACTTAGCAAAACCTCTGGGATACAGCAAAATCAGTGCTAAGGAAAAGTTCGTAGTATTAAATCCCTACGTCAAAAAGTCTGAAACAGCATAAATAGATAATCTAAGGTCACACTTCGAGGAACTAAAGAAACAAGAACAAACTAAAACCAAACCAGTAGAAGAAAAAAAATAACAAAAATTAGGGAAGAACTAAAGGAAATTAAAATAAAAAAAATACAAAAGGTAAATGAAACAAAAAGCTGATTCTTTGAAAAGATAAACAAAATATATAGACCATTAGTGAGATTAAGAAGAAAGAAGACCCAAATAAGTTCAACTAGAAATGAAAAAAATGGAGATATTACAACCAATGCTACAGAAATACAAATGATCATTCAAGGGTACTATGAACATCTTTACATGCACAAACTAGAAAATCTAGAGGAGAAGGATAAATACCTGGAAATATACAACGCTCCTAGATTTAATCAGGAAGATCTAGAAACCCTGAAGAGACCAATAACAAGCAGTGAGATTGAACTGGTAATTTAAAAATTGCCAAAAAAATGTCCAGGACCAGATGGATCTACAGCTGACTTTTATCAGACATTCAAAGAAGAATTAAAATCGATCCTACTGAAATTATTCCAAAAGCTGGAGAAAGAGGGAATCCTCCATAAATCATTCTGTGTAGCCAGTATCACCCTAATACCCAAACCAGGAAAGGACTTAACAAAAAAGAAAACTAGAGACCAATACTCTTGATAAACATATGAATAGATGCAAAAGTCCTTAACAAAATACTAGCTAACTGAATCCAACAGCATATCAAAAGATAATATAACATGATCAAGTGAGTTTCTTACCAGGGATGCAGAAATGGTTTAACATATACAAGTCAGTAAATGTGATACATCACATAAACAGAATTAAAGATAAAAACCATATGATCATCTCGTTAGACTCAGAAAATGTACTTGATAAAACCCACCATCCCTTTGTAACAAAAACCCTCAAAAAAATAGGCATTTATTACTTTGCGGGAACTATCTCAAAGTAATAAAAGCCATATGTGACAAACCCACAGCCAACGTCGTAATGAATGGAGAAAAGCTGGCAACATTCCTCCTGAGAACTGGAACAAGACAAAGGAAGCC
Organism: Alouatta palliata; assembly: GCA_004027835.1. Taxonomy (NCBI): domain Eukaryota; kingdom Metazoa; phylum Chordata; class Mammalia; order Primates; family Atelidae; genus Alouatta; species Alouatta palliata. Next base: position 2,883 of record PVKV010012350.1, on the reverse strand, counting down.
CAATTTCACCACTTGTATTCATCATAGTACTGGACGCCCTTGCCAAAGCAATCAAACAAGAGAAAGAAATAAAGGGCATCCAAATTTGAAAAGAGGAAGTCAGTGTCACTGTTCATCCATGATATGATTGTATACCTAGAAAAAGACTCAGCCAAAAAGCTTCTAGATCTGATATACAAATTCTGCAAAGTCTCAGGAAACAAAATCAATGTACACAAATCAGTAGTACTGCTATATACCAACAATGAGCAAGCTGGGAATCAAACCAACAGCTCAATTTCTTTCACAACAGCTGCAAATAAATAAAATAAAATACTTAGGAATATACGTAATCAAGGAAGTGAAAGATCCCTACAAGGAAAACTAAAAAACGCTGTTGAAAGAAATCATAGATGACACAAATGAATGGAAACACATCCCATACTCATGGATGGGTAGATTCAGTATTGTGAAAATGACCATACTGCCCAAAGCAATCTACAGATTCAATCCAATTTTCATCAAAATAGTGTCATCATTCTTCACAGAATTAGGAAAGAAATTCTAAAATTAATATGGAGCAAAAAAAATAAAATAAAAGGCCATGTATAACCAAAGCAATAAGCAAAATGAACAAATCTGGAGGCATCAAAGTATCTGACTTCAAATTACACTATAAGGCTATAGTTACCAAAACAATATGATACTGGTATAAAAATATGCATGTAGATCAATGGAAAAGAAAAGAGGATCCAGAAATCACGTCAAATACCTACAGCCAACTGATCTTTAACACAGCATATAAAAACATAAATTTGGGAAAGAACACCCTATTCAATAAATGCTACTGGAAAAACTGGCAAGCCACATGTTAAAGAACAAAACTGGTCTTACCTTACAGGTAAAATAAAGACTTGAATATAACACCTGAAACCATAAAAATTCTAAAAGATAATGTTGGAAGAAACTCTTCTAGACATTGGCTTAGGCAAAAAAATGAATGACTAAGACTCCAAAAGCAAAAGCAATAAAAATAAAAATAAATAAATGGGAGCTAATTTAAAAGATTTTGCACAGCAAGAGAAATAATTAGCAGATCAACCAGACAACCCACAGAGTAAGAGAAAACATTCACAAACTATGCATTTGGCAAAAGACTAATATCCAGAATCTGCAAGGAATAAACAAATCGGCAAGAAAAAAACAATTTGATCTAAAAGTGGGCAAAAGACATGAATAGACAATTCTCAAAAAAAGGATATATAAAGATCTAACACACATATGAAAAATCTCTCAATATCAGTAATTATCAGAGAAATGTAAATTAAAATGACATTGAGATACCACTTTACTCCTGAAATAATGGCCATAATTAGAAAGTCAAAAAATGACAGATGTTGCCATGAATATGATAAAAAGGGAACACTCTTACACTGCTGGTGGGAATGTAAAGTAGTACATCACTATGAAAAACAGTATGGAGATTCCTTAAAGAACTAGAAGTAGAACCACCATTAGATCTAGCAATGCTATCTATTTATCCAAAGGAAAAGAAGTCATTATGTAAAAAAGACACACACAAACACACACACACACGCACTCGTTTATAGCAGCACAATTCACAGTTGCAAATGTTTGGAACTAACCTAAATGCTCATCAACCAATGAGTAGATAAAGAAAATGTGGTATATATACACCAGGGAATACTACTCAGCCACAAAAATAAATGAAATAATGTCTTTTGCAGCAACTTAAATAGAATTGGAGGCCATCATTTAAGTAATTCAGGAATCGAAATCCAAATATCTTATGTTCTTATTTACAAATCGGAGTTAATCTATGAGGATGCAAAGTCATAAGAATGATATACTGGACTTTGGACACTCGGTGCAAAGTGGGGGAGGGAGGAGGGATAGAATATTACCTATTGGTACATTGTACACTGCTTGGGTGACAGGTGTACCAAAATCCCAAAAATTACCACTAAATAACTTATCCATGTGACCAAAACCCACATGTACCCCAAAACGATGGAAATTTTAAAAAGGATTATTTTCTCCCATACTGAAGTGCCTAGGCACCTATGAGAAAAGTCAGTAACAGACATAAATGTTTATTTTTGTACTCTCAAAAAAATAATGTCAAACATCTGAAGGTTTCGGGAGAATGTCACAATTACCTAAATATTTTATTTGTTATTTGGATATTATTTTCCTGTAGCTGTAACTCATTTGGCACATTGTCATAAGTAAGGGGCCTGGTGTAAAGAGTGTTGGATTCTAGGGAAAAAAAACAATATTTTTTCTCCAAAGAACTGAAAATATAATTTTTTAAATGTCTTTAAAGAGTTTTAATCTGATGGAAGCGATTACTTGGGTTTTTAATTCGTGAAGATCAATCCTAAACAGTGAAGCTTTTCATTTGTCTTGTCTGAATTTTGTTATTGTGATAAGCTCTGTGGAGAACAAATGAGCTATAATTGTATAATCTTTTATTCAAGTTTGCATTAATTCATCATTACTTCAATTACAATGGTGTACACAAAAATTTAAAAATACAAAGAAAAAAACTGAATGTAACTATTTTTATTAGAATCTTTAAGATTTGAGAGTTTTTTTAATAAGTGTTCTATAATGGATTAATATTAAAAATGAAAACAAAGAATCTTTCAGATTACTACAAACATGCATAGATTTTTATAAAAAGAAAAACCTCATTCTAATTGGCGAGAGATGGTATCTCACTGTGGTTTTGATTTGTATTTCTCTAATGACCAGTGATGATGAGCTTTTTTTCATATGTTTGTTGGCCACATAAATGTCTTCTTTCGAGAAGTGTCTGTTTATATCCTTTGCCCACTTTTTGATGGAGTTGTTTGTGGGGTTTTTTTTTTTTTTTTTTTT
>PVKV010012349.1:15663-66236 GCA_004027835.1 Alouatta palliata | reverse complement strand
TGTTAAAAAAAAAAAAAAGAGAGAGAGAGAGAGAGAGAGAGAGAAAGAACTCTATGCTTTCTCAAGAGAAGCAATTTCAAAAGGAATAGGGATGATAAACTGTACCTGAATCCAAAGGATGACCTGAGAAAAGCAGGGTACCAACCACAGTCAGGCCACCATGCACATTCCCCCAATCCCATGACAAGACTGAGCCTTCTCTGCGCCAGGATCTGTGCTGGATGCTGCAAGGACAGAGATGAGTCAGACTCAGTCTCGAGGGGTGGCAGCCATGAGTAAACAGGCTATGCTGGTAGACTCTAGAACACCCATGGGGGAATCCGTGGAGAAAGCAGCTCCACCCCCAAGGGAGCTGTACCTGTGAGCTCGAAGCCAGGTGCCAGAGAGGGATGCAGAGCATGGCTTGGTTAGCATCACTCAGATGAACCTCCCTTCAGAACAGATGAAAAAAAAAGGGCTTCACAGACAAGTCAAGGGATCACTGGAGAGCCCAATAAACATCAACATGCAGAAGAGAAAAGCAACAGCGTAAATCCCGAAGTAAGTGCTAAGTCCAGAACCAGATAAAAGGCCAAGCAGGTGTTAGCAATGCCATGGTGGGCATCTGGGAAGGCCGGATCAGCAGCAGAAGCCAGAGCCAAGCAAGCAGAAATGGAACAATGTGCCATCATATTGGACATCTACAGGATTATTTGCCCCAAACCCTCTTCTCCTTTATGCCACGCTATCTTCCCTACCTCACAGCTGACTCACCACCCACCTTATGCACCAGGAACTTACTAACATTGGTGCCTCCTAGAACTGGGGAAGATCTATCCACATCCAGAGTTGTGTTTTTTTGTTTTTGTTTTTTAGACAGACTCTTGTTCTTGTCACCCAGGCTGGAGTGCAGTGGTGTGATCTCAACTCACTGCAACGTCCGCCTCCCAGGTTTAAGAGATTCTCCTGCCTCAGCCTCCCAAGGAGCTGGGACTACAGACGTATGCCACCATGCTGGCTAATTTTTTTATTTTTACTAAAGATGGGGTTTCAGCGTATTAGCCAGGCTGGTTTCAAACTCCTGACCTCAGGTGATCTGCCCGCCTTGTCCTCCCAAAGTGCTGGGATTACAGGCGTGAGCCACTGTGTCCAGCAAGAGTTAGGCATTTTCTGCTAATGCTCCTCCTTCCTCCTCTTCCCTGCCAGCAGCTGACTTTCCCAGCATGAGCTAATGGCCTTCCTTTAAGAGAAATAATGTCAGGCTCCTTTCCTTAATCACATTTCTCCCTTGCGTTATTCCATCCAGAGCTTAAGGCTGCTGGTGACCTAGTGGTTTTGGTGACTTCAGCATTCTCCCTCTGGGAAATGAAGTGACTCGGCAGTCACTAAGGCAAAGAAACGGTGCCATCAGTGGTTCTTTGCAGAGCAAAGAAATGTCAGGGTTATTAGGTGTCTGAATAGCGTGGAGTTCCTGGGGTTAACATAGCAAGAATAAATGACAGTGTAGGGTAGCAGGCTATTCCAACAATCACCAAGTTCCCAGGAGCAACTCTTAATAAAGGCTTGATGACTGTTCTGGCAATAGGAAGGGCAGTGTGCTGGACTACAGCTCTTCCTTCCTGACTTCCAACATACCAGTCGACATGCCGGTGGATGCCCTTGCTGGTTGCGCTATCATATTGGACATCTATAGAATTATTTGCCCCAAACCCTCTCCTCCTAGAAACTACTCACCACACCGCTGTCCATACGGCCGGTTCTTATCTGGCCTTGTGTTCTCTCTTCATATTCGATTAGTTAAGATTGGGTGCTTGACTCAAGGTGGGCCAATCAGAGCCTTGCTTGGGATTCTCCCAGCTGGAATAAAAGAATCAGTCTCCCTTTGGTGGTGGAAGTTAAAAGATGTATACTGCAGGAGCTTTTAATAACTGTGTATACAACCATGTGATGAAAGGCTATTTGCAGTTAGAGAAGACGAAAGTATAGAAAGAAGCAGAGGTTGGGAGAAAAAAAGAGCTCTTGGCAGCATCCATGTCTTGGGTTCCTGAGGCCAAGCTGCAGCCACGCTTCCTGCAGCTCGGTCTGTACGTACGATAAGCTATGCCTGATTGTTTATTGGATTCCATGAGCAAGTACATTTGCATTCTTTGCCTAAGCTGCTTCCAGCCCGAGATTCTTCTGCTCAGTGATAAAGCGTCGGAGTCAGTCTGCACTTCTGATGACACTATATGGTGGCACAAAAAAAGTAAAGTTTCCCAGAATGGCCCTCTGGGAACTCCTGACTTCGCTCTCATTGTCAGGGTATGATTAAAGAGGGTGTCAGTGTGCAGAGGCAGGCTGTCCCCAGCCCAGGCCGATCACACCAAACTCAACATGAGAGGAACAAGACAGCCACCACCTTCTCTATCTTCATCTACACTGGGCCTCTGCCTGCTCTAGCGTCTCTCTAGCTTCTCATTCATTTAGCCACCCCAACCGATGTCTAGTTGGTCTGTTCCTTTGGATTCCAACTTTCTGATTTATTCCTTGCTATTATTCTCCTCTTTTAGCATGCTCTTCAGATATTCAACTCCAGTGTCAGAGGCGTGTGAACCAGAGCAGCTCCATCTTAAATAGGAGCAGGGTAAAATGAGGCTGAAACCTACTGGGCTGCATTCCCAGAGAGTTAAGGCATTCTAACTCACAGGATGAGATAGGAGGTCAGCACAAAATACAGGTCATAAAAACCTTGCTGGTTAAACAGGTTGCAGTAAAGGAGCTGGCCAAAACTCACTAAAACCAAAATAGTGACAAGAGTGACCTCTGGTCGTCCTCACTGCTACACTCCCACCAGCACCATGACAGTTTACAAATGCAATGTCAGGAAGTTACCCTACATGGTCTAAAAGGGGGAGGCATGAATAATCCACTCCATGTTTAGCATATTAGCAAAAAATAACCATAAAAACGGGCAACCAGCAGCCCTTGGGGGGTTGTCTATGGAGTAGCCATTCTTTTATTCCTTTACTTTCTTTTTTTCTTTTTTTTGAGATGGGGTCTCACTCTGTCACCCAGGCTATAGTGCAGTGGTGTGATCTCGGTTCACTACAACCTCTGCCTCCCAAATCGGGTTCAAGCGATTCTCCTGCTTCAGCCTCCCAAGTAGCTGGAACTATAGGCGCTCGTCACCACACTGGGCTGATTTTTGTATTTTTCGCAGAGACGGGGTTTCACCATGTAGGTCAGGCTGGTCTTGAACTCCTGACCTTGTGATCCGCCCGCCTCGGCCTCCCAAAGTGCTGGGATTACAGGCATGAGCCACCATGCCCAGCCTATTCCTTTATTTTCTTAAACTTGCTTTCACTTTGCACTGTGGACTTGCCCTGAATTCTTTCTTGCGCAAGATCCAAGAACCATCTCTTGGGGTCTGGATCAGGACCGCTTTCCAGTAACACCAACAACCTAAGTTTTGCCCCTGCCAGTAAACATCAAGGGCTGAGCCTAGGTAAGCCCAGGGAATCAGTAAATGACAAATGATATGGTATAGTCTAGAACTGCCATCAAAGGTCAGGGAAGGGAAAAATCAGTGTGGGGTAAAAATGGCCTTGAATTTGGAGAGGTAGAAAGGACATTCTGATCTGAAAAACATAAGCAAAGACACTGAAGTAGAAAAGAGCATAGTGACAAGAGGACTGGAAATAAAAAGTAAGCCTGGCTAGAGTCGCATGTTATCAGAAAGGAATCAGCACTAGGTAAATCTGACAGATAAAAGGGGGTCAGATTACACAGCATCTTAACAATCAGACAGAGGAGGTTAGACTTCATTTGTAGGCAGGTATTATGGTAGGTGTTTGATCAGAAAAAAATGATATGAGGAATATGATACTTCACACATGCACTTCTTTCAGAGGATAAGAAAGAGAATATCTCCCTGGCTTACACAAAAGATGAAGGAAAGAATAATGGTTATTCTCTCTACCAAACACATTCTTAATGTTCCTAAAGGATTTATCATTGCTTGTCTTGAGTCTTTTTGTTGTTGGGAGTGCTGTTTTAAAACATAGTCGTGTTCAATATAGAATTTTTTTTTTTTTTAGATGGAATCTTGCTCTGTCACCAGGCTGGAGTGCAATGGCACAATCTCAGCTCCCTGCAACCTCCACCTCTTGATTCAAGTGACTCTCCTGCCTCAGCCTCCCAAGTAGCTGGGACTATAGGAATGCACCACCATGCCCAGCTAATTTTTGCATTTTTAGTAGACACAGGATTTCACCATGTTGGCCAGGATGGTCTTGCTCTTCTGACCTCGTGATCTGCCTGCCTCAGCCTCCCAAAGTGCTGAGATTACAGGTTTGAGCCACTGTGCCTAGCCAACATGTACCTTTTTAATGATTTTATTCCATAGCTCAAACCAGCATTTTCCTAAACTGATTCTATGTAAGGGTAGGGTTACAAGATATTCTACCTCAAATAAGAAGGTTATGATTGGGAAAGGCTATATCCCCTGTGGAAATTAAAGGCTTCTCAGTGTTCTCCAGTTAATTGATCAAAGGTAAAAGAAGTGTGCTCCAGGAAATACGTTTTTAATGAAAATTCATTAATATTTGTATAATTCTGATAGAAAGTAACGGATGCAAAAACAGAGAGTTCACCAGGAGTGGTGACTCACATCTGTAATCCCGGCGCTTTGGGAGGCCGAAGAGGGCAATCACCTGAAGTCAGGAGTTAGAGAGCAGCCTGGCCAACATGGTGAAACTCCATCTCTACTAAAAATATAAAAATTAGCCGGGTGTAGTGGTGGGTGCCTGTAATCCCAGCTAGTTGGGAGGCTAAGGCAGGGAGAATTGCTTGAACCTGGGAGGTGGAGGTTGCCGTGAGGCAAGATCATGTCACTGTACTCCGGCCTGGGTAATATCCGGCACTCATGGAAACAATTGAAGGAGCCTCCATTTGCTGGGACAGGTGTGATCTCCTCATCTTCCAGTGACACCAGTAGTGGCCACATAGCCACTCCACACTCTTAGAGACCAGAATTCAAACATCTGTGTAAGGTTGGATATGTAATTGTCAAGGTCCTTTCAATCTTGAGATTCTGAATTTTAATTGAGTACATTAAAAAAATCTTTTTTTTTTTTTTTTTAGACAGTCTTGTTCTGTTGCCAGGCGCCAGGCCATAGTGCAGTGGCGCGATCTTGGCTCACTGCAACCTCCACCTCCCTCCCGGGTTCAAGCAGTTCTCCTGCCTCAGCCTCCTGAGTAGATGGGACCACAAGCGTGCCCACCAAGCTCAGCTAATTTTTGTATTTTTAAGTAGAATCGGAGTTTCACCATGTTGGCCAGGATGGTCTCAATCTCTTGACCTCGTGATCCGCCCACCTCTGCCTCCCAAAGTGCTGGGTTACAGGCATGAACCACCGCACCTGGCAAAAACTCTTGTTTTAGATCCAATCACTCTAGGTGTCAGTTGCTTCATCTGTGAAACAAAGGGTCTTTGTCTGAGGCCAGGGTTGTCATCTGATGCTGGGTCACAAACTCTAGATCCCCTTGGGGTCCCGCCCAAGTGACATATTCATGCCCTATTCTTTCTCTTTATTGAGGTGGAAAGAGCATAGGCAAACAAAATCATCAAGAGTTGCTCACATATGCACACGGAGCAAGCATCAACTGCAAAACAAAGAAAGTAGGTGAAAGGTGAAGTTGTTTTGCTGAATGGATGTGAGAGGCTGGCTGACAAATCCACAGGGAGGACCGGAGCTCCCCAGATGCTAACACTTGCTCTGAAGAATCTGTTCACAGAACTGCTAGCAGCCCAGCCTCCCTCCCCACAGCTGGCTTCTTCTGACAGGCAAGTAAAGTCTGAGTTTTGGTGTTTTGTTTTGTAAGAAAACAAAGGGAAGTCTAAAAAAAAAAAAAAACTGAGGTTCAATCAGAAAGAAATTCCTCCCTGCCCCTAAGAAAAAACCTTCAGCTGTTCCAGTGTAGCCCCATGAGATTGGTTTCTCTGAACTCTGAGGGGTCTTGTTGTTTTGTCTGTTCCTCAGAACCCAAAGAAAAGCAATTCCAGGCCAGGCGCAGTGGCTCATGCCTGTAATCCCGGCACTTTGGGAGACCAAGGTGGGTGGATCACTTGAGGTCAGGAGTTCGAGACCAGCCTGGCCAACATGGTGAAACCCCTCCCCTCCCTGCCCCGTCTCTACTAAAAATACAAAAAAATTAACTGGGCATGGTGGCAGGCACCTGTAGTCCCAGCTACTCAGGAGGCTGAGGCAGGGAAATTGCTTGAACCCAGAAGGCTGAGGTTGCGATGAGCCAAGATCATGCCATTGCACTCCAGCCTGGGTGACAGAGACTCCATCTCAAAAACAAACAAACAAAAAAACTCCATTTTCCTCTTTCTTCCTGGTGCTGAATGACAAAGGGAAGCTAAGGGGAATTTTCTTCTATCTGGCATACTTTGCAATGTAGAAGAAAATATCTCTGAGTTGTGGTCATTTCCTGAGGTGACCTTCCTTCTTCTTGACATGACCTTCTGCTTCTCAAGGTGACCTTCCACCCATCCTCCAGGCAAAATATCACAAAGACCAACTAAACCTGAATCTGAGAAAGGCACAGAGCTGATTCCCTGGCTCATTCAATGCCTTGAGACAGGCACTCCAGGCAGTCAGCTCTGAAACCCTTAGGGCTCCTCACTAGCTTCAAGACCATGCTCGCTGCTCATGTGTGAATGAAGTATACAAATTCAATAAGCAGTCTGTTCTTTTTGGTGGGGTACCGAGCTCTCTTGTTCCTGTGATGCTATGTCTCTTTTCATGGAGGCTTAACTTTAACCTACTCTAAGGTTAGTTGGTCCTGTCATTGTAATTTCCGTGTGTCTATTTTAGAGAGAACCTACCATGCTTGCGTTACTTGTAGTGTCTCAGGCAGAGAATGGCTCTTCCCAAAAGCCTCAAGAACCAGTGTAAGACAGTTCTTTTTTTTTTTTTTTTTTTTTTTTTTTTTGAGACAGGGTCTTCACACAGGCTGGAATGCAGTGGCACAATCTCAGCTCACTGCAACCTCAGCCTCCTAGGCTCTAGGGATCCTCCCACCACAGTCTCCTGAGTAGCTGAGACTACAGATGCATGCCACCACACCTGGCTAATTTATTTATTTTACTGATTTTTTATAAAGACAACATTTTCCCATGTTGCCCAGGCTGGTCTCCAACTCCTGAGTTCAAGCGATCTGCCCGCCTCAGCCTCCCAAACTCCTGAGATTACAGGTGTGAGCCACTGCACCTGGCAGGACAGTTCTTACACCTGCTGGCTAACAAACATTCATAGCTTTAGAAGAATTTTGTCAAGACTTCACCTAGTGGAAAGGTCATAAGGAAAAGGATACATAGCCCCCACTCACATCTAACCACCAGAGGCAAGATATCCAATTCATTTTGGTTTGCCTAAGACTTTCCCAGTTTCAGTAATCAAAGTTTCACGTCCCAGGAAACCCTACAATGCCAGACAAATCAGGATATTGGTCACCCTACATATCTACCAAAGGATTGAATAATTACTGAATGCCAAATTAATTTTAGCCAGTATAAGAGATCTGGTTTCCCTAAAAATAGCTTCTACCATGAAATAGGCTTACATTTCCAGAAAGGATGAAAGGAGAGATTAGATGTGGAGTGCTGCTACTCAATGTGTGGTTAAGAGATCAATGGCGTCAGGTGCGGTGGCTCACGCCTGTAATCCCAGCACTTTGGGAGGCCGAGACAGGTAGATCATGAGGTCAGGAGATCAAGACCATCCTGGCCAACATGGTGAAACCCCGTCTCTACTAAAAATGCAAAAATTAGCTGGGCGTGGTGGCGTGTGCCTGTAGGCCCAGCTACTCTGGAGGCTGAGGCAGGAGAATCGCTTAAACCCGGGAGGCAGAGGTTTCAGTGAGCTGAGATTGCACCACTGTACCCCAGGCTGGTGGCAGAGCGAGACTCCTTCTCAAAAAAAAAAAAAAAAAAAATCCCATCTCAGACTTACCAAATTAAAGCCTGCAATTTAACAGGGCCTCAAAATGAGTTCTCGCACAAGGGCTCCACTTACATTAAAATCTGTGATGCACTGGCCCAGAGGGAGATATCTCAGGGTGATTTTTAGCTGGGTCTTGAAGTCAAGTAAGCATTAGTGGGCAGAGAGAGGTGGGAGGGAGCAGGAAACTGGAACTGGAAAACAAGGGCATAAAGGCAAAAAAATAATGTGTTTATTAATCATGAGTGATTTGCTGTTTCTGGGAGTGAGAGATGGGAAATAGCCTGGGAAGGCAGGTTGGTAAGAAGACCGTGGAAGCCCTTCAACAGCAAACTGGAGCAGTAGCTTTGGATCCTCCCTGTTCTTCCTCTCAAGGCTCAGCCTACTGCTAAACTGTTTCATCTTCTGAAATCTAGAACACTTCCCGAAGTTCCAGCAGAGAAGAGGGCGGCAGGCCCAGGAAGATCCTCCCCTAGGGATGCATTGAGAGGCAAACTCTTCTCTCCAGGGTCCTTTGAAGGGTCAGAGCCCTGGGCTCCTTAAGGAACTCCGTTTTTGACTGGGAAGGCACAGGATACAGCCAGCAGTGAAAGGGGTCCAGATGCAAAATGAAAAATGAGGAGGTCTGAGCAATATCTCTATCATTCCCGGACATAACATAAAGCAATGATCACTTAACCACTTTGTGCCCCAGGTTCTGAAACCACAAAAAAGGAGTAACCCTTGTTATCATCCCCTAAGTTACTAGGATTCAGTGTGTTACTACATGCAAAGCTCTTAGGATAGTGCGTAGATCCTACTAGGAACGCCCTAAAAGGTACTACCTGAATTAAACATTGCCTTTATCATAATGTGGGAGATGGAGGCATGGCTTGCTGAGTGGGGAGCTGGGTGGGACAGCCAGCTTCCAAGTTGAACCCCAGTGATCAGGAATCTCAATTCTGAGATTAGGTCATTACAGACTGTGGCTTCCAGCTTGGATCTCTTTTTCATTTTGGGGGATGCCAATCACTTTGGGGGAAGCCAGCTGCCAAGTTGTCAGCCACTCTTTGGAGAGGCTCACATGGTGAGGAACTTAAGGAAGACTCCAGCCAACAGCCAGTGAGGAACTGAGGTCTAGCAACCACCAAGTGAGTGAGCTTAGAAACAAATTTCCCAACTCCAGTCCAGCCTTGAGATGACTGCCACCTGGGCTAACACCTTGACAGCAGCCTGATGAGAGGCCCTGAGCCAGAATCACACAGCTAAACCTCTCCCAGACTCCTGACCCATAGAACATGTGTATGATAATAAAGCCTTCTTTTTTTTTTTTTTTGAGATGGAATCTTGCTCTGTTGCCCAGGCTAGAGTGCAATGGTGTGATCTCTGCTCACTGTGACTTCCGCCTCCCAGGTTCAAGTGATTCTCCTGCCTCAGCCTCCTGAGTAGCTGGGATTACAGGTGCATGCCACCACGCCTGTCTAATTTTGTATTTTTAGTAGAGATGGGGTTTTACCATCCTGGCCAGGCTTGTCTTGACCTCCTGACCTCATTATCCACCCCCCTTGGCCTCCCAAAGTGCTGGGATTACAGGCATGAGCCTGTATAAAACAGGCTTATTTTCTTATGTTTAGATATGTCTAGATACACAAATATAACTGCCTACAGCATTCAGTACAGTAACATGCGGTACAGATTTATAACCTAGGAGCAATAGGTTATACCATATAGCCATCTGTGTGGTAGGCTTTATCGTCTACGGTGCATCTTTGTGTAAGTGCACCCTGCATTTGCACAATGACAGAATTGCATAACGATGCATTTGTCAGACTGTATTTCAGTCAATAAGTGATGTATGACTGTACCATATCATCCAGCAATTCCACTTCTGAGTATACACCCAGAAGAATTCAAAGCAGGGACTCAAACAATATTTGTACACCTATGTTCATAGCATTATTCATAATAGATAGAAGCAACTTGAGTGCCAGTCAACAGGTGAACAAAATGTGGTTTATACATATACATGAAATGTGGCATGCACATATAATAAAATATTATAAAGCCTTAATAAGGAAGAATTTTTTTTTTTTTTTGGGGAACAGAGTTTCACTCTGTCACCCCGGTGTGATCTTGGCTCACTGCAATTTCTGTCTCTTGGGTTCAAGCGATTCTCCTGCCTCAGCCTCCCGAGTAGCTGGGATTCCAAGCACACACCACCATGTCCAGCTAATTTTTGTATATTTAGTAGAGATGAGGTTTTACCATGTTGGCCAGGCTGGTCTTTAACTTCTGACCTCAGGTAATCTGCCTGTCTCGGCCTCCCAAAGTGCTGGGATTACAGGCGTGAGCCACCACCCCTGGCCAGGAAGAAAATTCTAATACATGCTACAACATGGATGAACCTTTAAGACATTATGCTAAGTTAAATAAGCCAGTTGCAAAAGGACGAATATTGTTTGATTCTACTTATGTGAGGTTCCTAGAGTAGATAAATTCATAGAGACAGAAAGAATGGTAGTTGCCAGAGGCTGGAGGGAGGGAGAAATGGGAGTTATTATTTAATGGGTAAGGTTTCAGTTTGGGAAGATGAAAAGTTCTGGAGATGGAGTAGTGGTGATTGTTGAAAGACAATGTGAGTGTACTTAACACACTCAACTGTATGCTAAGTGGTCAAAATGGTAAACTTAATGTTATGTATATTTTATCACAATAAAAAATAGTGAAAGCTAATGTTCACTGAGTGCTTACAATGTACTAGAAACAGTATGCTAAGAGATAGAGACACATTGTCTCATTTAATCCTCACAGCAACACTTTTGAGATCAATACCACTATAGGCACCAAGGTCCTTTACAGCTCAGCAGAGCTCTTAGGAGTTGTCACACACTAATGGTGAGGGACAGTGGGGAGAGGACCCTTTCCCCAGTCAGAAGCCCTGTCTGTCACTAATGTTCCTCAGATGTATGTTCTCTAAATCCTTCAAGACTCTTGGCTTTCCAGAGCCTCCTATTATATATCCTGAGATCTGGACTTGATGGGCTGGGTCAGGAGAAGAGAAATGACAATAGAGTGACGATGCCTTTGGGAAAGCAATGGCTTTCTTAGACTTCCCAAGAAAGTTTCCAGGGCATCTTTGTAGTTGCTCACCTTTGAAAATACATTATTCCTTGCTACTTAATGTGGCCATGAAATACAGAATGCTAATCAATCAAACACAGTGTGAATGAAGACTAACTGTGTGCAAAAGTCAGGGGTCGATCAGAGAAGCAGAACCATGATAGGTAATGTAGAATAAAGAATTTATTATATGGCTAGACCTTAAGCTACCCTGGCATAGTACAAAGCCACCAGACTGTGTATCCCTAGCATAGCTGATCAATTTTGAGAATTTCACAAAAAAAAATTCTTTTTTTTTTTGAGGTGGAGTTTCACTCTTGTTGCCCAGGGTGGAGTGAAATGATGGCCTGATCTTGGCTCACAGCAACCTCCGCCTCCCAAGTTCAAGAGATTCTTGTGCCTGAGCCTCCCGAGTAGCATGGATTACAGACATGCACCATCATGCTCCACTTATTTCTGCGTCTTCAGTAGACACGGGGTTTCACCATGTTGGTCAGGCTGCTCTTGAACTCCTGACCTCAGGCGATTCTCCCGCCTCAGCCTCCCAAAGTGCTGTGATTACAGGATTGAGCCACCACTCCTAGCCTCACCAAAAAAATTCTTATTCCGTATACTTCAACCCAAATGGCCTCTCTGGGCAGCCTTTGTTTTGGTCCTTCTCTCTTGAGTATGTACCACACAGCCCTTTATACACGTCTGTAATAGAACCTATATCACTTGAATTCTAGTTATTTGTGTCCATCTCCTCTCTGGACTCTGTAAGTGCCTTCAGCCAGAATCTATGTTTCATATCTTCACATCTCCAGCTCCGGGTACAGTGCCTGTCATATATGAGAGCAAACCATGGGAAATTGCTTCTATTCTATCATCTTTAATTTTTTTAAAAAAAGGCAATTTCATAAATTCCAGGGTAATAGGAAGTTCTATGCAAATGTTTGCCAAATAAATGAACACAGAACAATCAAATACCCACAAATTCTGATTAAGCATCATAGAAAGGAAGCGCTTTAGGTTTCCGTGTGACCTTGGGCTCCTTACCACATGCCTCAATTATCCTTGCACTCTTGAACATGGTGGTGCTGTGAGAGACTCCCAACAGGTCAACACACAGCTCTTGGATCATATTCTTCTTTCTGGAGCCTGGCAGTATCTCCCCACAGAAAATGAATGATCTCCAACAGGTCAAATGTATGGTTTTCTACACTGTGTTTATGGTTCTGGAGGCCAGCGGTTTCTCCATGCAGCTGATCAGTGGCAGACCCTGAGATGGATGAGATTAGCATCTGGGATGGCAAGTGTCCAGGATGGCTCAGAAGTAGCTGCCAAACTCCACTTGACTCTCAGTCCCAGCATCACAGGGTGGCAACGAGCTGCAGAGGCCACAGATCTCAACCATCTATCACTTGGAACTGAAAACTAGCAGATGCAAAACAGCTTTTTAAAAATCAAGACACGTCCAGGCATGATGGCTCACAGACATTGTCCCAGCACTTTGGGAAGCTGAGGCAGGAGGATCGCATAAGCCGAGGAGTTTAAGGCTGCAGTGAGCCATGATCACATTACCGCACTCCAGCCTAGGTGACAGAGCAAGATCCTTTCTCCAATAAATAAATAAATAAGAAAAAGAAAGCAAGAACGGATAGAGGTGGCTGGTTACAGACCTTCTACAATGCAGCCTTTGGCTTCACTGTATCTGGCCCACCGTCAGAGGCTAAAATTAAGTGTGAGGTTTGTCCGGCTCCATTATCCAAAGGGACCTCAGCGGTCACCATTCACAGTTGCAGAGAGGCCTGAATTAGTACATAGGAGAGAGGCTGTTCTGAAACTTCAGAAAGAATTAAGCTCCAAAAAAATTTCATACATGCAGAGATGCTTCTGCCTGGGTCCAGCCCTGCAGTTTCCTAAATTCGGAACCTCCTCTCCCTCCCACTTCCTGGTCCTTGATCCAGGGTCCCCTGACCTTCCCTGCCCTCTGCCCTCGGTTACCTGATAATCCAACTCTAGGCTTCCATCCTGGCTCCTACCTCTTGGGCCTGCCCTGGGAATGGAGACAGGGAAAATGAGCTAAGAAGGGTTGACTGCTTTATATAGGTTACCTCACTTCCACCTCACAAGGAAATGGTCAGAGGTTAGGGTTGTTATCCTCCTTTGAAAGATGAAGAAAGGGCAAATCAAAGAAGTTAGGTTATCTGCCTAACACTACAGAGTGGCTAACAGATGAAAAAGGAATCAAAACCCAGGTGTGTCCAACTCCAAAGCCCATGCTCTTTCCAACATGCCACACTGCCTCTCTTCCCTTGCTACCTTTCCACCTTCCTTTAAGTCTCATGTGCATATCCTGCACCCCTGATATTCATTCTGATGCCCTCTTCAACCTACACTTCATCCCTTCACCTCCAGCAACATCCTTCCTCCCAGACTCCCATCGACTCCAAATGTCTTCTAAGATAGAAGAGCTGGGCCAGGTGTGATGGCTCATGCCTGTAATCCCAGCACTTTGGGAGGCTGAGATGGGTGGATATCTGAGGTCAGTAGTTCGAGACCAGCCTGACCAACATGGTGAAACCCTGTCTCTACTAAAAATACAAAAATTAGCTAGGGATGGTGACAGGTGCCTGTAATCTCAGCTACTCAGGAGGCTGACACAGGAGAATCACTAGAAGCCGGGAGGTGGAGGTTGCAGTGAGCCAACATCATGCCGTTGCACTCCAGTCTGGGCCACAGAGCAAGACTCTGTTTAAAAAAAAAAAAAGAAAGATAGAAGAGCTGCCCACCATTTGTAATCCACAAATGAAGCGACGGCACACTTGATCACACCTTACTTCTCTGAATCTCCACTGCTTCAGGAACGGTCGAAATATCTCATCATGACATAAATGCCACTAACAATGCAGCCCTTACCGGTCCCTCTGGCATCACCTCTCAACTGATCCTTTTCTCTTCCCTTTCTAATGTTTTTTTAAACCAGATTTCAACCACACTAAATCTCCTTCCTGAACAAGCTTACTACAAGACCACAGAGCAGACAGGTTGGCCTACAGTATTTAACGTAATAATGTGGAGAACTTTTTATCTTGGCATCTCAGGCTAGAATTTCTTTTTGGGAAGAACCACTTTTATTGGAAAAAGTTCATTATAACCCCCATTGTTGCAGAACTTGAGTCCCTAAGGGTCCCACATGTGGGTAATTTGTAGGTATGGAGTTTGGAGTGCAAGCTGTTTTTTATTGTTGTTTTGTACACACGTGTGTGTGTGTGTGTGTGTGTGTGTGTGTGTTTGAGACAGAGTCTTGCTCTGTCACCCAGGCTGGAGTGCAGTGGCACGATCTAGGCTTACTGCAACCTCTGCCTCCCAGGTTCAAGAGATTCTCCTGCCTAGCCTCCCAAGTAGCTAGAATTATAGGCCTTCGCCACCATGCCCGGCTAATTTTTGTGTTTTTAATAGAGACAGGGTTTCACCATGTTGGCCAGGCTAGTCTCAAACTCCTGACCTCAGGTGGTCAGAAAGTCAGGTAGTCGCCCTCTTCAGCCTCAAAAAGTGCCAGGATTACAGGCGTGAGCCACCACGCCTGGCCAAGATGTACATTATTAACCCAAATACATATCAACTGATGAATGGATTAACAAAATCGGAGTCTGAATATATAGCACATTTTGGGATATTATTTGATCATAAAATGGAATAAGGTATTAATACATACTACAATATGGATGAATCTTGAAACCATTAAGTTAAATGAAAGAAGCTAGTCACAAAAAGCCATTTATGTGATTCCATTCATATGAAACATCCAGAATAGGCAAATCTAGAGACAGAAAGTAGAGGAATGACTGCCAGGGAATAGGAGTAGAGAAAATAGGGAGTGACTTCTAATAGGTACGGAGCTTCTTTTTAGGAGCCATGAAAATGTTCTGGAATTAGACAGTGGTGATGACTGCTCAACTTTGTAAATATACTAAAACCACTTAGCTGTATGCTTTAAAAGAGCAAGTTTTATAGTATGTAAATTTTATATCAATAAAACTGGTATATTTTAAACATATTTTAAAGGTGTTTATTAGGAGTCAATATCTGTGAAAGAAAGGAGGAGGGGCCGGGTGTCGTGGCTCACGCCTGTAATCCCAACACTTTGGGAGGCCAAGGCGGGTGAATGACCTAAGGTCAGGAGTTAGAGACCAGCCTGGCCAACATGGTGAAACCCCATCTGTACTAAAATACAAAAGTCAGCTTGGCATGGTGGTGGGTGTGTGTAATCCCAGCTACTCTGGAGGCTGAGGCAGGAGAATCACTTGAACCCAGGAGGTAGAGGTTGTGGTGACCTGAGATCGTGCCACTGCACTCCAGCCTGGGCTGTAGAGTGAGACTTCATCAAGAAAGAAAGAAAAGAAAGAAGGAAGGAAGGGAGGGAGGGAATGAAGGAAGGAAGGAAGGAGGGAGAGCAAGCAAGCAAGTAGGATTGGGCAGATTTTCTAAAGCCACAGCTAACCAGGCAGGGGCTTTGGAGCAATTGTGCCCATCAGAGTGTCTCCCATCAGGCTGAAACGGCCCAGGCTTTATGCCTCTACCCTGCTTAATCACTAGATGTGGGCTGCCCTGGGCAAGGCAGCTCTGTCCTGAAGCTGCTGGACAGTTGGAGGTTGTCTGCAAACCCACTCCCTGGACATGGGTAGTGAGTCCTTCTTAGAAGGGGGTCTGAGTGGTGTAAATACATGCAGCCCACTAGAAAGGAATGTGACAGTTGTTTCAGAAAGGAAAGAGAAGTTGACAGAAGAAAAAGGAGTGAGATAGAGCCAGAGAGATGGCAGAAACTGTGCATTATGCAATGGGACCCCACCTCATAAATTATCATCTTCACCCGGGTTAGCACGCAGAGTACACACCCTCAACATTTTGTCAAATAGGTAATTCTCTTTTTTTTTTCTTTGTCTGAGACAGAGTCTCACTCTGTCACCCAGGTTGATGTGATCTTGGCTTACTGCAACCTCTGCCTCCTGGGTTCAAGTGATTCTCCTGTCTCAGCCTCCTAAGTACCTGGGATTACAAGCGTGCACCATCACACCCGACTAATTTTGCTTTTGTTTTTTTGGAAACAGAGTCTCGCTCTACCCTCCAGGCTGGAGTACAGTGGTGCGATCTTGGCTCACTGCAACCTCTGCCTCCCAGGCTTGATTCTCATACCTCAGCCTCTCAAGTAGCTGGGATTACAGGTGTCTGCCACCAACCCGACTAATTTTTGTATTCTTAGTAGAGACAGGGTTTTGCCGTGTTGGCCAGGCTGGTCTTGAACTCCTGATCTCAGGTGATTCACCCGCCTCAGCCTCCCAAAGAGCTAGGATCACAGGCGTGCACCACCGCACCTGGCCAGTAATTCTCTTCTAACACTCTCTCTTTTCCTTCTTAGGCTCCCTTTTCTCTCAGAACCTGAGCTAGCTGCAGCATTCACTCAACTAATTTTTTTTTTTTTTTTTTAAGTTTTGTGAGGTGGGTATGGTGGTACACATCTATAATCTCAGCTACTCAGGAGCCTGCAGCAGGAGGATCTCTTGAGCTCAGGAATTCCAGGCCAGCCTGTGTGACCTTATCTCCAAAATTATTTTTTAATTTATGAAATAAAAATAATAGTTTTGTGGGAGAGAGAGCACCTCTTTTTCTTATCTTCACAAACATGTTAAAAGACATTTCAATTAAGATGTGATTTATAAATGATGATCAATACTGTGTTGACGATCTACGTGATGAACAAGAAGAGTAGTGAAGGAAAAACAAGAGGCATGCTACCACCAAAACCAAGCTGGATTTAGTATCAGGTGTTCCACGTATCAGCTTTTCATAAAAAGGACATCTGGAAGCTGCAGGAAAGACTATTTCATACACACACACACACATGCACACTGTATCTGGTTAAGACAAGAATAAGAGAAACCAACAGGGAAAATGCAAACCTAGACATCTAACAATAATGCTTTTGCAAAGGTGCTTTCCTATATCATCCCATTCATTCTTCTCAACAACTCCACATTATAATAGTCTTCATTTTATATTATAGTTGAGCCAAATGACATTTGGTTTAATTGATTGGCTCAAGATTGCTTAGCAACTAAGCAATGGCACCAGGACTTACATCCAGAGCTAGTGACTTTTTCTTAGACCGAGTCTCATTGTCACCCAGACTGCAGTACAGTGGCACAATCTTGGTTCACTGCAAACTCTGCCTCCCGGGTTCAAGTAATCCTTCTGACTCAGCCTCCCAAGTAGCTGGGATTATAGGCTTGCACCACTAAACCCAGCTAATTTTTGTATTTTTAGTAGAGATAAGGTTTCACCATGTTGGCCAGGCTGGTCTTGAACTCCTGACTTCAAGTGATCTGCCTGCCTCAGCCTCCCAAAGTGCTGGGATTACAGGCATGAGCCACTGTGCCCAGCCACTAGTGACTTTAAATGCAATACTCCTTCCAGGACTACACCAAGATATAGCACAACCTTCATTTTCTCTCTACCTTCTGTGGCCAGACAGGTAGCCAAAGATAATAGAAATCTCCTCAGCTGTCCAAATGCATTTCCCAAGAAGTAAAAGACATTTAAGGATTAACTTCTTAGAATATTTCATTGATGAGCACGGCTTTCAGCCAACAAATAGAATAAACAAACTACCTCTAATACACCTCAGAAATGCAAGAACTCATTTGTGTGTGGCCTTGAAATTTTTAAACAGGAAAACTCCAGACAGGCAACCAGTAACCATGTTTAACTCCAGCTATGACAGGAAGGGAAATTTTAAAGGCAAAACAGTGGGAGAAGTTATTAAATAAGGGTCTTCATAGAACAGAGTAGCATTCAGCCCAGGGGTATCCCCCCTCAACAAAAGTCACTACAACAACACTGTGAAATCAAGAGCATTCATGAGCAGTGATGGTGAGCATCTCTACAGACCTGGAGCAAAGTGATACCTCCAGCATTGGTATGGGTTATATAATTAGCAATGAAGAAGAGACAGGTTCCTTGGACAAAAAAAATGTGTTTGCAATACTGTGACAACCAAGTTAAATGGATTCCTTTACTCCAGGACTTCCCAAGAGGGGAATAGTTTATACACTGATTTAAGAAATGGTGAGCTCCAACAATAAAATGATCATTTGTAATAGTTGCAGAGAGAAACTGATCATTTGGACAACTAGTTCAGGTATGACAAATAGATGGTGTGATTGCCTTCATTTCTCCCGTCTGCCTCCTTGGAAGGCATGACTAATCCTTCTATTTTTTGCCACTGACTCCAGATATAAACTCATACTCTTTAAAACAGCACTTCAAGAAGCTACTGGTTAATCATAAATGCACTGAAAACTTTGAAACAAAAAAGGGCTGGCATAAAACTGCATAAGATGAAGAAACAGACTAGATGATTCCCAGGGCGCAAGAGATGTTGAGTCTAGACCAAAAGACCTGCTAGTGAACTCCCAGGGGAGGAGTTAAGGGGTAAGGGCCAGATCCCATTTATCATTGTATCCTTGACACCTAGCACAGTGGTTAACACCCAAATCATACGGTAGTGATGCTTTGACATCATTTATATTTCATATATACATTCACTATGAGCAAAACTGTATATAATTATTTTCTATCATGCATTCTTTCTTTTCTTTCTTTCTTTTTTTTTTGAGACAAAGTTTTGCTCTGTCACCCAGGCTGCCTCCACCTCTCAGGTTCAAGTGATTCTTGTGCCTCAGTCTCCCAGGTAGCTGGGACTACAGGCCTGTGCCACCATGCCAGGCTAATTTTTGTATTTTTCGTAAAGACGGGGTTTCATTGTGCTGGCCAGGCTGGCCTTGAACTCCCGACTTTGTGATCCACCTGCCTTGGCCTCCCAAAGGGCTGGGATTACAGGCATGAGCCACACTGCGCCTGGCCTGTTTCTTTCTCAGTTTTTTTTTCTACTATCGTTATAAGAACCTTAATGAAGAACCTCATTCAGTATCATTTAAATAAGTACCAGGAACAAAAAGAGTGTAATATCAGCGAAACTTGGTTTGAATCTTGACTTTACATTTATTTGCTCTACAGTCTTGAGAAAATTACTTGACCTCTAGAAGCATCAGTATCTTCATTTGTAAAAGGAGGATACTATCATCTACCTTGTAGGATTGTGCTATGTATGGTCTGAATGTTTGTGTCCTCCTAAAATTGATGTTGAAACAATGCCTAACGTAGTAGTGTTAAGAGGTGAGAGGCCTTTGGGAGGTGAATAAGTCATGTGGGTGGAGCTGTCATGAATGGATTGGTGCCCTTATTTTAAAAAGCCAGAGTGAGCTTGTTTGCATTTTCTGCCATGTGAGAACACATAGCAGGTGCTACCTATGAAAAACAGACCCTCACCAGACAGTGAATCTGCTAGTGCCTAGTTTTTGGACTTCTCAGCTGCCAGATCTGTGAGTAATAAATTTCTGTTGTTTATAAATTACCCAGTCTAAGGTATTTTGTTATAGCAACCTAAACAGACTAAGACAGGTTATTATAAAGATTAGGGATTTAGTATGCAAAGCACCTGATACAGTTCCTGGTTCTTCTTCTATTTATTCCTCTCTTTGTTTCCAAAAGGATTTAAAGTGACTTAAAAAGTTACCTACAATTAAGTAAATACATTTAAAATACACACGTAAAAATTTTATAACAAAAAGGAAACAAAAATATTTTAAAATACAGTAAACAAAGAGTGAGTTACAGCATCTCACATATAGTAAACATACAATTAAATGTTAGTTGTTGGTAGTAATAGTTTGTACTAATAACACTAGTCATCATTGTTGCTGTCATCGTTTCTGCCGAGAGAATTCCATTCATCTTTCGAATTCCATTCATCTTTCAAATTCCATTCATCTTTCAAATTCCCTTCTGGGGTCCTCCCCTATCAGATAGCAAACATAACATAAAACCTCAAAAATTAAAACTGTGGTGTAGTTACATGACTAGATAGACCAATAGAACAGAATAGAATGTCCATAAGAGATTTCAGTATATAATAAAGTTGCATTATGTATATGCATACAGTACATAATAAAGTTTAGTCTATTATAAAGTTGCAAGATTTTGAAGACCTCACATACAGATGCAGACATTAAGACACAAAGGTGTTCAATAACTTATCAAGTTTATGCAGCTAGTTAATTACAGAACTGGGATTTGGATATAGGCATTCTAATCCAGAGTCCATTTTATTAACCAGTAAATGATAAAAAGTTTTTTTAAAAAGCAAACTTTACATCAGTAAGTATAATATGCTACCTTTGGAGAGGAATGAAGACAGTTATGTTTGCTCATGTATGCACACAGAAATTCTGGAAGGACACACAAGAAACTAACAGCAGTAGTTACCTTTAGAGAATGTGGAGATGGACAAAAGGGTAATGGGGATATACATGTATGTGTGTATATATGCGTATATATGTATGTGTGTATACGTGTGCATATATGCGTCTGTGTGTATAAATATGCATATATATGTATGTGTATGTTTATAATTTGTATATATTTGAACTATATGAATGTATGACCAGATTCAAAATTAAAATAAACACAAAAACAGAAAGAAAATGCTTGTCCCGAGCAAGTCTTTTCTGACTACCCCCAGCAGAGTAAGCTCACCCTTTTTTTTTTTTTTTTTTTGACAGTAGTGGGGACAGTGGGGACACAGTTTCACTGTGTTGCCCAGACTGGAGTGCAATGGCATGATCTCGGCTCACTGCAACCTCTGCCTCTAGGGTTCAAGCAATTCTTATGCCTCAGCCTCCCAAGTAGCTGGGATTACAGACACCATGGCCAGCTAATTTTTTGTATTTTTGTTAGAGACGGAATTTTGCCGTGTTGGCCAGTCTGGTCCCAAACTCCCGGCCTCAAGTGATCCGCCCACCTCAGCCTTCCAAAGTGCTGGGATGACAGGCGTGAGCCACCATGCCGGCCTTTATCATCCTTCAACTTGGTCTCTCTGAATAGTGGAATTACTGCTTATTATTTTTTTGTTTTTATACTTTTCTGTATTTTCAGATTTTTTTTAGACCGAGTCTCACTCTGTTGCCAGGCTGGAGTGCAGTGGCACCCTCTCAGCTCACTGCAACCTCTGCCTCCCAGGTTCAAGCAATTATCCTGCCTCAGCTTCCTGGGTAGTTGAGACTACAGGCACATGCCAGCATGCCCAGCTAATTTTTGTATTTTTTTTAGTAGAGACAGGGTTTCACCGTGTTGGCCAGGATGGTGTCCATCTCTTGACCTTGTGATCCACCCGCCTCAGCCTCCCAAAGTGCTGGGATTACAAGCATGAACCACTGTGCCCAGCCTATTTTCGCAATTTTTTAAACAAGCATCTATTGCCTTTATAGTAAGGAAAATCAATAAGGCTATTTATTATCAATATGGACTCATGGATTTTTATTTTATAAAATGGATTATCACATTATACATTTATAATAAATTTATTTGAAATTTTATAGGTGACAGGAGAGTATTTCTACCCCACAAAGAGAAACAAAATAATACATAAAAATGCCGGGCGCGGTGGCTCACGCCTGTAATCCCAGCACTTTGGGAGGCTGAGGCGGGTGGATCACGAGGTCAAGAGATCGAGACCATCCTGGTCAATATGGTGAAACCCCGTCTCTACTAAAAACACAAAAATTAGCTGGGCATGGTGGCACGTGCCTGTAGTCCCAGCTACTCGGGAGGCTGAGGCAGGAGAATTGCTTGAACCCAGGAGGCGGAGGTTGCGGTGAGCCGAGATCGCGCCATTGCACTCCAGCTTGGGTAACAAGAGCAAAACTCCATCTCAAATAATAATAATAATAATAATAATACATAAAAATAAGAAGTTTGGATTGTCCAAATGGTAGCCATTAGGAAGAGAATGCACCTTATGTTAAGGCTGATTCTCCCTAAGAGGCAAGCCAATTAAATGAAACAAGTAGAATCCTGGATAGATATAGAAAATGTTTGCAGAAGGAAATTTTATTTCATTGCCTCAGTCCTAAATGGCATTTGCAAATACTGCAAAGTAATGAAGGCGGTCACTAAGAAGGAACTAGAAACGCCTTCCAACATTATAGAAGAAACTGTGACATCTTAATTATATTCTGCCACCTAGTGACAAAGGAAGATTAACATAGTTGCTTAAAAAAAAAAAATATTTGCTTAGCCCAGCTCCAACAGCAGAGAGGGCTGCCCTCCACCACCTGAACACCAGAGCCATGGCCTGACTGCCAGGACAAGCCTGATCCTACAGGCACTTGGTGCATGGCATCCTCTGTCTGCTTCTGCTCACAACTCTGGGAGACACCGCAAATACGGTCAAAAGCCATGGAGCTGTTCAGTCTGTGGCTGACAGACTTCCCATGGAGCCAGGTCTACCCTCCACCACTCAGCACAGACCACTAGGACCTTTGCTATCTCCTGCCTGTTGCTAAGGACTTCCAGGGAGAAACAAATTACGAGACTGAAAAGGCCTGACTCATATTGGGCATTTTCATCCCTAACTTCCACTGGACGTAAAAAGAAGAGTAAACTAAATGATCCCCTTACCCTGAAGTGAGAAATTTTTTTTTGGAAACAGAGTTTCACACTTGTTGCCTAGGCTGGAGTGCAATGGCACAATGTTGGTTTACCACAACCTCTGCCTCCCAGGTTCAAGTGATTCTCCTGCCTCAGCCGTCTCAAGTAACTGGGATTACAGGCATGTGCCACCACACCCAGCTAATTTTGTATTTTTAGTAGAGACAAGATTTCACCATGTTGGCCAGGCTGGTCTCAAACTCCTGACCTCAAGTGATCTGCCCGCCCTGGCCTCCCAAAATGCTGGCATTACAGGCATGAGCCACCACACCCAGCCGAAATGGGATAACTTTTATACACAAATCTTTGCAATTGCATGAGGTGATAGGCATAAAAATTCCTATTAATTTCCCCAATATAAATTGGGGAAGGAGTGGATGTTCTGAAAGCGCATTCAGGGGCAACCACACTCCTCCTGGAAAAAGCTTCTGGTCCAGTGGATGTGGACCACCTGAAGTGGTGACCCATCATGCACTGCGATGATGGGTAGGCAGGTGGGGGCAGGGCCAGGGCCAGAAGTAGAACTATGTGGCCTTCATGGTTGCTTGGGGCCCCAGAGGTTCTATGCAAGAACCATAGAATCACCGTGATTCTCTTTTTTTTTTTTTTTTTTTGAGACAGAGTTTCACTCTTGGTTGCCCAGGCTGCAGTGCAATGGCATGATCTCGGCTCACTGCAACTTCCACCTCTCGGGTTCTAGCAATTCTCCTTCCTCAGCCTCCCTGAATATCTGAGATTACAGGCACCTCCCACCACATCCGACTATTTTTTGTATTTTTAGCGCACACAGGATTTTGCCATGTTGACCAGGCTGGTCTTGAACTCCTGACCTCAGGTGATCTGCCTGCCTCTGACTCCCAAAGTGCTGAGATTACAGGGGTGAACCACCGTGTCCAGCCCACCATGATTCTTTAGAGGTTTTTTGGGGTCTTCTCTGTGCTTCTGTCAGCAGTTTCAGTCCATTTTCCCAAGAACATTGGTGATAACAACAGTGGCATTTAATAAGGAACTTGATCCTGTGCAGAAATTTTGTGGACAAGATTAGAGAATACGCATCTAAGCAACTGGCATCTGGAGGACCTTTTGATACTGGCCCACCTTTTCATACTGGCCCAACATGTCAGCAAGAGCTAGAGAGGAAGCTTTTAAAGCTGAGCAGATGGCTCATGGCATCAGAATGAAGCTTCCGTGAAAGCAATGTCTGAGATGGGGCTAAGCTAACAGTCTAAGTCAGGGATCAGTGAACTATCAGCCTGCTTTGTAAATAAAGTTTTATTGGAGCACAACCATGCTCATTCATTTAAATATTGTCTACGGATGTCGTCACACTATAACAATAGAAGTAAGTAGTTGCAACAGAGATGATATGGTCTGAAAAGCCTAAAATATTTACTATCTGGCCCTTTACAGAAAAAGTTTGCTAATTCATGGTCTGTATGAATTACCCAGGGGAGAACATAGCTTTCAGTCTTCCAAAAACATCCATTCTTCCAGCTGGCTTCCAGTAAGAATTACAGATGATATAGTGATGAAGGCCTAAGAATTTGCTTTTTGGTTTAAAGGCCGATAAAATGGCACTCTTTTAAAAAAAGGAAAGAAAACAAAAGGAAGTCCAAACTTGTAATGTTTCCCAGTTTCCATGGTGTAAATTAGGATTTCTTAACCTCAACACCACTGTTGTTCGGGCCAGATAATTCTTAAGAAGCACGGTCCTTTACATTAAAGGATATCGAGCAGCATCCCTGGCTTCTACCCACTAGATGTCAGTAGCAACCCCCAAGTTGTGACAACAAAATATTAATATATCTCTAGAGACTGTCAAATGTACCTGGGGGCAAAATCTTTCTCATTGAGAATCACCAGTGTAAATACTCCTGCTATAACCAATTTCAAGCTAATGACTTTACATCAGTGAACAGGGATGGGAAAAAGGTGTACACAGTCTAACAAACCAGCATGACTAACATCTCCAGTGCTGTGTGAGAACGTATTTGCACAGGTAGTGATGCTGTTGCCCTATTTTAAAAATTCGATGCCTAACCAGGATCCACACAGAAATTAATCTGCTGGCAAGATTAATTTTTCCTTCAGAAAGTGGACCAAATCTCTCTACATAGTTATATAACATAAAGCATGGTTGAGATTTTTCTGAACTAAAAAATATCCAAAGCTAATGTCAACAATCACCTCAATGGTTATTCAAAATTCTCAATAATATATCAATAAATTCCATGGCTTTCCAGTGGATTTGACAGGATGAATGGGTCCCAAGGCAATTGAATGGCTGTACTTGTTAGATGGATCTGGGTTCTGTTTTGTTGTGATTGTTGTTTTGTGGGGGGTTTTGTTATGTAAATCAAATGAATTTGGAGAAATATCTGCCAATGATTATGACATTCCCTTTGGAAGACTTTGCATTAAAAGTACTGACAATGGTTAATTACTCAGAAGCAATTACTGGGGACATCCTTGGGCCATGACATTAAAACCATATCATCAGCACTCAGGAGGACATTTACCCTCCTGTTCCAGGAGAGCAGCTATCTATTTTTATCTACAGTTTCAGTTGATTAGGATATAACACTATTTCTATCAATCCTGAATTTTTTATGCAAGCTTTGTAGGAAGATCCATAATGCAGCGTCTGTACTGAACTCATGCTACCTAGAGGACAGGCCAATAGCAGGTCAATAAAGGCTACAGTCATATTTTTCTTGCCAGATTTCTGCACAAGACCACTCTGCACAATGACTAATAATATTGTTACCACTTCTGGGGTTTCCTTTCCTCTGACTAGCTGTGGCCTCCCTGGACACCACACACACACACACACACACACACACACACACACACACACACACACAGAGGCATCCACAAATTTGAGCTTCACCTCCAGGGTCTCACCCAATTATTTTACCTTCTGGTGGGATGTTGGCATCTTGTGACATGTTGTTAATACCTGCTCATAAGAATTGCAAAAGTTCCTAGATGACCTAGATGCTCCGAAAATCTTGGCACCAAGATAGTACTTAAATATGCAGAACTTCTACAGAGAGCAGCAATAAATAAGTACCAAAATCTATGCATCGAATTTGTGAAAATTAAAGAATCCCAGCTTGAATTACTCAAACAGTACAACTACCAGAAATAGAGAAATTCTAATCATCATAAGGTGACCTTACGCAATGATTTTACACACAGAGGATATAAAACTTATAAATGCACTGTAGGTTAGCATGTGATTGTAAACCTCTGACGCTTAAACTGAGTGAATACAATTTACCCCCAATCCTTTGAAAAACTTCACGTAATCTTCAACAAATAAGACAGTAGATGTGCATAAAGACCATTTGCTCTCCATTTAAATTTCTGACCTAGAAACCCAGAAAAGCAGTTTCTTAAGAATGAGTATGACGCAAAGACAAGAAAAATACAGCAAACCACCATAAATTAAAATGAAATTTATAGAGCTAGAAGGTTTCCTTTTTTAAAAATTGAGTGGCGCTGGGCACGGTAGCTCATGCCTGTAATGCCAGCACTTTGGGAGGCCGAGGCGAGTGGATCAAGAGGTCAAGAGATTGAGACCATCCTGGCCAACATGGTGAAACCCTGTCTCTACTAAAAATACAAAAATTAGCTGGGTGTGGTGGTGTGCACCTGTAGTCCCAGCTACTCGGGAGGCTGAGGCAGGAGAATTGCTTGAATCCAGGAGGCAGAGGTTGTAGTAAGCTGAGATCGTGCCACTACACTCCAGCCTGGGTGACAGAGCAAGACTCTGTCTCAAAAAAAAAAAAAAAAATTGAGTAGCCTCTGTTTTGAGTGTATTCAAATTGAATAGTACTAGTAGAGTTAACCATAAAAAAGTTTGATAAGAATCAGATCACTACCAACAAGAGACTTTGAAAAAAAAAAAAAGCAAAATAAGATCTTTATACTGGGCTTTTTTTTTGAGGGGGGGATGGAGTCTCGCTCTGTCCCCCAGGCTAAAGTGCAGGGGTGCCATCTCAGCTCACTGCAACCTCTGCCTCCTGGGTTCAAGTGATTCTCCTGCCTTAGCCGCCTAAGTAGCTGGGATTACAGGTGTGCGCCACCATGCCCAGCTAATTTTTGTATCTGTAGTAGAGATAGGTTTTCACCACATTGGTAAGACTGGTCTCGAACTCCTGACCTCAGGTGATCTGCCAGCCTCAGCCTCCCAAAGTGCTGGGATTACAGGTGTGAGCTACTGCGTCTGGCCAACACCTATTCAGATTTAAACGTGATGACTCTTTGAGTCACTCCCAAACCTTTCCCTTCAGCTATGTAGCATTCTTTGTTTGCATAAGGCAGAGACCAGAGACTTTAGGTTCTAGAAAACCTCATCATCTCACCAGCACAACTCAAGTGTACTGTTAACACAGATCATATTCAAGTCCCAGTTAAATGTTCTAGGGAATCCAGCACTGAAGAGGAGGGCATTATTCCGCAGTCTCTGGGTTCCAAGTGAAAAAAATCCAACTCAAACTGGCATGGACAAAAATATCGCAGCCAAATTCAGAAAGAATGATAGCAAGCTGGGCCTCAAGGTAAGACTGGATGTAGGGACTCAAATACTCTTAGCCCTCCCTTTTTCTTTTCCATCTCTACTGCTCTCTGCTTTGTCACTATCTCTTTCTCAAGCCACCTTTTCCCAGCAGGAGAATGGAAGGAAAATATGACCCCAAGGAGCTCTAGGCTTACAACCAGAAAGGAACCAAGAATCCTTTCTCACCAGCTCTTCTTAGGAAGATTCTAGGAAAGCCACTGAAGTAGCGGCACAACAAGGTTTGTGCTTTTTTTGCCCCCTCTTGCGTCAGGGCTTCAATTTTGTGGCCCAGGCTGGAGTGCAATGGTGCCATCTCAGCTCACCGCAACCTCTGCCTCCTGGTTTCAAGGGATTCTCCTGTCTCAGCCTCCTGAGTAGTTGAGATTACAGGCATGCGCCACCATGCCTGAGTAATTTTGTATTTTTATAGTACAAATGGGGTTTCTCCATGTTGGTCAGGCTGGTCGCAAACTCCTGACCTCAGGTGATCTGCCGCCTCGGCCTCCCAAAGTGCTGGGACTACAGGCATGAGCCACCACTCCTGGCCTAGGTTTGTGCTTTTAAAAAATGCCTCTGAACTGCTGTGTGGAGAATATACTGGGCAGAGGCAAAAATAAAAGCCCCACTTGATCCTGCTATTCCTCAGTGAAATCCTCTCTTCTCTTCCCTTCCATGACACAGAAACATTCTTGGTCTCTGGTAGAGGCTAAGAAGCCTTTTGGGTTCATTTCTGTTGTTACCACAGAACATCTCCTGGGTACTTCATGAATCGCACACACTGGGGAAATAATTCAGAGTATTGCTATGCTGATTCTGAAGCTGCAACTCAAGTGGAAAATTTACTCACACTGATCCTCGATATTGCTTCTTTCCATAGGTAAATCCAAACCATATTGTTCCAACCTACTTTTCTCCTGAGCCTGCTGTTACTACTTAGTTCAAACATATCCACGGCTCCTCAAGTTTATTGATTTAAATACAGACTACTCAGGTTCTCCACAATACTTTCCTGATTTAATTTTCTAAGCAGTTTCTTTCTTTTCTTTTTTTTTTTTTTTTTTGAGACGCGTCTCACTCTGTCGCTCAGGCTAGAGTGCAGTGGCACGATCTCAGCTAACTGCAACCTCCACCTTCCAGGTTCAAGCAATCCTCCTGAACAGCTGGGACTATAAGTGCCTGTCACCATACCTGGCTAATGTTTTTGTATTTTAAGTAGAGACAGCATTTCACCATATTGTCCAGGCTGGTTTTGAACTCCTGACCTTGTGATTCATCTGCCCGGCCTCCCAAAGTGCTGGGATTACAGGAGTGAGCCACTGCGCCAGGCCTTTTCAGTTTTATTACCTACATATGTGTGAACACTTTTTCATAGAAGACAAATTTAGAAATATACAGAGAAAAAGATGGCAGCTAGCCTTTAGCCTTCCCTATCCCCTCTCCAGAGGTGACCATTCTCAACTGTTGGGCAGGTATCTTTCCAGTCTATTTTCAATATATGTATCATATATATGTATGAAAATACAGATGTCTCTTTTTATAAATATAACAAAGATAATACAATATGTACTGTTCAGTTGATTGCCAAATGCTATAACATACATGGTATTATTACTTAATAATATGCCTTTCCATTTCAGTATGTATAGATCTATCTTACTCTTTTTAAGGACAAACTAGTATTCATTAGGTAGATACATTAAAGTACAGATCTGCAATCCTTTATATGCCATTTTACATCCAAAACATTCTGAAAACTGAACGTTTTTGGTAAATTTACAGCAAATATATCTGGTGGTAAAACTTGACCTGAACTGACATGAAGCTATTTAAAGTTTTATTTAACCTACTTAGTGAATATTCATAATTTCAATGCAAAAAAAATAATGTGTTTGATTAGGGACGTTTTTCCTGGACCCCACTAGTGTTGTTGTATAATATACGACCCAGAATTCTGAATGATGAAACTTATCTTCCCCAAGAGCTTCAAATAAATGATTATGGACCTATAGTATGGGGATTGGGCTATATATATGCTTTCACTTTCTTGAGAAAATTTACGAAATATGTGAAACTACTACTAATAATTAATACTTATCAAGTGCTTATAATATACCAAACATTATTCCAGTACTTTCCATAAACTAAATAATGCAATCTTCACAATACTGTCAATAAGTATTATTATGATCTCTATTTTACAGTTGAGAAAAACTGAGTCACAGAGAGACTAAGGAATTTATGCAATTTCTATAGAAATTTACTCAGTCAAAGCTGAATCTAAACTAGTCTGGCCCCTGAATATATGCAGTTCATCCACTGTGCTATTTTATCTTTGTGCCCTCTGGGAATAACATAGCAAACATCTAGTTAGATCTAAGCATTTTTCCCCATTTTCCTGACATTATTTTTAAAAAAATATAACCTGGCTGGGCATGGTGGCTCATGCCTGTAATCCCTGCACTTTGGGAGGCCAAGGCGAGAGGATCACTTGAGGCCAGGAGCTCAAGAGCAGCCTGGCCAACATGGTGAAACCTTGTCTCTACTAAAAATACAAAAATTAGCCAGGTGTGGTGGCCCATGCCCATGGTCCCAGTTATTTGAGAGGCTGAGGCATGAGATTCACTTGAACCTGGGAAATGGAGGTTATAGTGAGCCAAGATTGTGCCACTGCACTCCAGCCTGGGCAAAGTAAGACTCTGTCTCAAAAAAAAAAAAAAAAAAAAAAAAACCCATGCGGGGTGGCTCACATTTGTAATTCCAGCACTTTGGGAGTCCAAGGCAGTGGATCACAGGTCAGGCATTCAGGACCAGCCTGGCCAACATGGTGAAAGCCCATCTCTACTAAAAATACAAAAATTAGCTGGGCATGGTGGCATGCGCCTGTAATCCCAGCTACTCAGGAGGCTGAGGCAGAGAACTGTTTGAACCTGGGAGGCAGAGGTTGCAGTTAGCCGAGATTGCACCATTGCATTCCAGCCTGGGCAACAGAGCAAGACTCCATTTCAAAAACAAAACAAAGAAACTCTATAAATACAGTTGAACCACTGTGTACTCCAACCTAATCCCATTCCCCTTCCTTCAGAGAGGTAACCACTGTCTTGAATTTGGTGTTTATTATTTTATGCATGTTGTTTAAATGTTTATTCAACAACATAATGTACTTTTTTTTGTATTTTAGAGCTTACATATAGCAGGAAGAGGGACACAATTGAAAAAAGACATCAAACAAGACATTAAATTCATGAAACTTCAAATTACTACTAATTACTAATATTCTGTTTCTTAAGCTAGATGGTAGGGGTATGAGTATTCATTAATATTACTCTTTAAACTGCTCATGTAGTATTATTTTGTATTTTATACATACCATAAGGTTTTTAAGGAAGTTTAATATTCATATAAATAATATTGTAATATTTTGTAAATGCTGTTGAAAACATTTAAATCTCTCATTGGCCTGGCTTGGATATGTTCCCACCCCTTAGATCAATCACTGCATCCAGAAGGGTGGAGGAATCAATAGATTAACTAACAAGGATCTTGTATCCATTCCTGTGGCCAGGGAGTGGGATTTAGTACTCAAAGCAGCATAGGCTGGACAATATTGGACAAACCAACAAATATAACACAATGGCCATGGTGAGAGCCAGAAGTGTTGCAAAATATCAGAGAAGAAAAATGTCATCCAGACTCTCTTATTTAGAATGTCCATTACCTTCCCCACTGCTACCGAGATGGATATACTTTCTACCTGTTCCTTAAACATTAATTGTTAAATGAAAGACAAGACTCTAAAAATTACAATAGTCCAAACAAAACTATTCTGGAAAAATGAAGAATGAAACTTCCCTCCCCACCTCTTCACTTGCCCTACTTCATCCCAGATGAAAGGGCAAGAGGATAGAGCCAGCAAGGCACGTAGCTCACGCCTGTAATCCCAGCACTTTGGGACGCCAAGGCGGGCAGATCACTTGAGGTCAGGAGTTTGAGACAAGCCTGGCCAACATGGTGAAACCCCATCTCTACTAAAAATATAAAAATTAGCCAGGTGTGGTGGCATGTTTCTATAATCCCAGCAACTTGGGAGGCTGAGGCACGAGAATCGCTTGAACTGGGAGGCGGTGGTTGCAATGAGCTGAGATACCACTGCACTCCAGCCCGGGCAACAGAACAAGACTCTATCTCAGGAAAAAAAAAAAAAAAGAAAGAAAGGAAAAGAAGATGATGATGATGATAGAGGCTTGTTTATGCCCACACAGGCAAATTCAAAGCTTTCACCTGCTCCTTGGGTAATGTTAGTAGTGGTGCTCAGGTAGTATGTGTTTCTCTAAGTGGATCCAATTTATTATCTCTGGGAAGCTTGAGAAGAAGCAAAATTTTAAAAGCAGGAGGTGACTAATGAAAGACACTGATATTCCTCTACAAAATAATGAGAAAGATCAGCTCCACTGTGGGCAGTGGTGGACTTGCCAGTCATAAGGCAGCTCATAAAACATGATACTCTTCTTTTTTGTAGGGTTGATCTGTACCGTGGTGCTTCCCCGCAAATGGAAGGAGATTAGGATGGTAAAGATTTAAAGAAACATGTCTTAGAATGAGATCAAGAATAAGAACTGGTATTACATGCCAAGGTACAATGCAGCTCCCAATACTTTTCCCCAGAACTTAACCTAGCAACATGGTCACAGAAAGACCTGGACAACCACCACGCTCTTCCAATCCCATCTGACTCAAAGGCTTACTTCATGGCAAAGAATCCAGAACACATGCATTCTTAATTATCTATTAGTTTGAGAAGTGAGAAACCAACACGTGCTCAGCCATCATGCTCACCACAGCAACACCTTTGCCAAAGCTCACTAATCATATAAATTCCTTCCCCTCACCTGGGAAGAATGAGTAATGAAACATAAAAAATATTCTACGCGATTGTGGAGTCGAAATGTCTTCCCCTCTATAGAAACACGAGGACTGAGGAATACGTTTATCTCATCTCCCAACTCAATTGTCAATTTCTTAATATCAGGAAAATATGACTTACATAAATTTATGCATCTATCACAGTTCCAAGTGGAGAGCTGGGCTTACAACAGACAATAAGCAAATTTGAGTCGATTTGACTATCTGCATTAGTCAGGGCTCTCCAGAGAAACAGAACTAATAGGAAATAGAAAGATAGTGTATTAGTCTGTTCTCACATTGCTAGAAGAACATACCCGAGACTGGGTAATTTATAAAGGAAAGAGGTTTAATTGACTCACAGTTCCAAAGAGCTGAGGAGGCCACAGGACACTTATAATCCTGGCAGAAGGGGAAGCAAATACATCCTTCTTCACATGGCAGCAACAAGAAGTGCTAAGCAAAAGTGGAAAATCCCCTTACAAAGCCATCAGATCTTGTGAGAACTCACTGTTACGAGAACAGCACGAGGGTAATTGCCCATATGATTAAATTATCTCCTATTGGGCCTCTCCCGTGACACGTGGGGATTATGAGAACCACAATTCAAGATGAGATTTAGGTGGGAACACAGGCAAAACTATATCAGATAATTGATAGGATGGAGAGAGAGACAGATATTATAAAGAACTGGCTCACACAATTATGGAGGCTGAGAGCCCCAAAATCTGCAGTCCACAAGCTGGAGACACAGATGAGCCAATGGTATTGTCCCATTCCAAGTCTGAAACCCCGAGAACAAGGAGAGTCAGTTGTTTAAGTATCTGTCTGAGTCTGAAGAGCTGAGAACTAGGAGAGTCGATGGTATAAGAATGAATCCAAAAGCCAGCAGGCTCAAGACCCAAGAAGAGCTGATTTTTTTATTCAAACCTGAAGACAGGAAAAGACTTACACTCCAGCTCAAACAGTCAGCTAACAGGAGCTCCCACTCTTTCATCCCTTTTGTCGTATTCATGTCTTCAATTGATTAGGTGAGACCCACCAAATTAGGGATAGCAATCTGCTCTACTCAGTCTATCCATTCAACTTTTTTATATTTATTTTTTAGAGATCAGATCTCACTCTGTCACCTAGGTTAGAGCGCAAGTGACATGATCATAGTTCACTGCAGCCTTGAACTCCTGGGTTCAAGTGATTCTCCCACCTTAGCTTCCTGAGTAGCTGGGTCTACAGGCACGTGCCACCAAGCCCAAATAATAATAATTTTTTTTTTTTGAGACAGGAACTCACTATGTTGCCTAGGCTAGTCTTGAACTCCTGGCCCCAAGCAATCCTCCTGCCTCAGTTTCCCGAGTAGCTAGGATTACATCAAATGTTAATCCCATCCAAAAACACTCTCACAAACATGCCCAAAATAATGCTTGACCAAACACCTGGCTATCCTAAGACCCAGTGAAGTTGACATGTAATTAATCATTACACTATTCTATATTGTGTGTGTGTGTGTGTGTGTGTGTGATGAAGACTAAATATAATTTTAACATATTCCAGTCATACCTACTAGTTGAGAAGTGCTCTAGAGTTTATAAAACATTTCCATATACATTACCTCATTCAGTCTTCACAGCAGTCAGTATTATGAGTATGGAAAATGAGGCTCAAAGGGGTGGCATAACTTGCTCAAAGTCACACAGCTAATAAGAATTAGAGCTGATACTTGATCCACGTGATCTGACTCAGCTCCAATTCTGTCTACATCATACCATAGCTGCTTTACTATGGCTATGAATTTGTTAAGCATTTTGACCTCTTTAAAGAAGGAAAGGCTGCTGCACATGAAGTCTGGGGCAGCAGCTGTATCCCCAGCTGTCTGAAATGCCTCCACCAGGTTTGGCAACAGCTGTCTCAGCTTGACTTCTCACCGGGCTTCTGTCAGAGCCCCACCTTAGGGAATGACAAGTTTAATGAAGAAAAATCCAACCTTCCACCTGAACTCTTAGTTTTGCAGATGCAACTGACATCTGACAGGCTTGGAGGCCCTCACTGCAGGGAATGGGGTGACCCCAGCCTCCCAGCTCATAGATTATATGTTTGGCAGCTTTCTCTGCAATTGGTTGGCAACATTTGTGCCTTCTCTAGATCCTACTCCCTAGTCTCAATGCTAATTTAGATGCAATTCAAACAAACACTGAGTATTTCATATGTGCCAGGCACTGGGGATATATAAAAAGATGAGTAACACATCATTTCTGCCTCAGGGGCACCCAAAGTCCTACAGAAGAGTTAGAAACTTTATATTGCCAGTATTTCTATGGAGACAATACCATTGTCACGACAAATGGGCCCCTCTCTTTTTCTTTTTTTTTTTTTTTGAGATGGGTCTCACATCATCACCCAGGCTGGAGTGCAATGGTGCGATCTCCACTCACTACAACCTCCGCCTCCCAGGTTTAAGCAATTCTCCTGCCTCTGCCTCCCAAGTAGCTGAGATTCCAGGCACCCACCACTACACCCAGCTAATTTTTTTGTGTGTCTTTTTTTTAAAGCAGAAACAGGGTTTCACTATGTTGACCAGGCTGGTCTCCAACTCCTGACCTTGTGATCCACCTACCTCGACCTCCCAAAGTGCTGGGATTACAGGCGTGAGCCACCATGCCTGGCCAATGGGCCCCTTTTGAACAGAGAAACTCTAAGGAGATTGCTCAAAAAGTTAAATACCATGTAGACAATTTTCTTTGGGAGGAACAACAAATTCAAATGCTGGCAAGAATCTCAGAGGGGCAAGGGCTGTGGAAGGGACACTTTGAAATTAGTATTTGAGAACTAGAACCTCATTTCTGATCTTACAAAACACAACAGTGGTCAGCATGTCACGGGCCACATGAAAGCATGGGATATGTTAGGGGACAAAAAAAGCAAAGCCACATTATTTGGAGGACAGGGTACACAGAGGACAGTGCCAGGAGGTGAGATTAGAAAAAAAAGGTGGTGAAGAGGCTTCAATGTCATGCCATAATGTTTAGAATATATTCTGAATGGAGCCATAGAAGATTCATAAATTGGGGCTGGGGTTAGCATGCTTTGATAACTTGATTTAGAAAAGTAACACAAGTACTTGGCGGAGGAAACAGCCGTTAGAGACTAGTCAGAGGGAACACAAGAATGTCCTGAGTGAGAGATGGGGAGGGCCCTAACCAAGGGGGTGGAAATGGAAATGAGAAGGACTGGAAAGACCATTCAGAAGTGGGATAGTCAGCTCTGGGTCAAGGAGAGGTATACAATATCTAGTTATGTGGCAGGGTACTGGAAAAGGTATCAAAGAACCCAGAAAAAGAAAAACAGACGGAGAAGTTTCGAGAAGAAGTTGCTGAGTTTGGTTGGGGCTGGATATGCTCAGTGTGAATGGTTGACAGACCTCCACGTGAAGATCCTTAGTGCACAGACAGAAAGGATAGCCCAGGAAAGTGGAGCAGTCTCACTGATTAAGCCATGGGAGTGAATGAGACCACTCAGGAAGGCAGCACAGAGAGAAAGAAGGCAGTGAAGAGCAAGGCCTGCCCTCAGGAACACCGACATTTAAGAGCCAGGTCAGGTGCCAGGCAGGGTGGCTCACACCTGTAATCCCAGCACTTTGGGAAGCAAAGGCAGGTGAATTACCTGAGATCAGGAGTTCAAGACCAACACGGTGAAACCCCATCTCTACTAAAAATACAAAAAATTAGCTGGGCATGGTGGGGGGTGCCTGTAAGCCCAGCTACTCGGGAGGCTGAGGCAAGAGAATTGCTTGAGCCAGGGAGGTGGAGGTTGCAGTGAGCCATGATCACGCCATTGCATTCCAGCCTGGGCAACAATAGCAAAACTTCATCTCCAAAAAAAAAAAAAAAAGAGCCAAGCCAGGAATCAATGCAGAAGACTGGAACCACGGTGGAACGTCCAGATTCCTTTGGAATTTGAAAGGTCATTAGATTTAGAGAAAAAACGAAAAAACAGTAGGGAAGAGATCAAGTAAGATTGGCAAAATGTCCATCATTGTTGAAGCTGGATCATGGGTACACTGGTGTTTATTATAATACTTTCTCCATTTGTGTATATGTTTGAAATTTTTTCCAAATAACAAGTTGAAATTCTAAAAACTAATACATAAAAAGAATAAAATAAGATCTCATTACCAGCTTCTAAGTAAGCGTTTCAGTTTATTTTTTATTTTATTTTTTTTGAGATGGAGTCTTGCTCTGTCACCCAGGCTGGAGTGAAATGGCATGATCTCCACTCACCACAACCTCTGCCTCCCTGGTTCAAGCGATTCTCCTGCCTCCTGAGTAGCTGGGATTACA
Source organism: Alouatta palliata (assembly GCA_004027835.1). Lineage (NCBI taxonomy): Eukaryota > Metazoa > Chordata > Mammalia > Primates > Atelidae > Alouatta > Alouatta palliata. Next base: position 29,787 of record PVKV010012349.1, on the reverse strand, counting down.
GGTACCTGCCACCATGCCCGGCTAATTTTTGTATTTTTTAGTAGAGACAGGGTTTCACCATGTTGGTCAGGCTAGTCTTGAGTTCCTGACCTCAGGTGATCCACCCACCTCGGCCCCCCAAAGTGCTGGGATTACAGGCGTGAGCCACCACCCCCTGCTGAGGGGGGTTCAGTTTAAATAGAAAATGAGAACAAAGAGTTGGGGGGGGACAGCTGGTCTCAAGTGCAATATTTTGAACTTTTTCTGGCAATGTGATATGGCAGTGAGGCTGGGCGAGGCCCAGTGCTTGTATCATTCATTCAGTATCAATACAGGAAATAGCTGACACTCAAATTAGGATGGTTCCCTGAGGGCTTAATAAATGGAGTATTTATGAAGTAGGAGCAGAGGTGGAGAAAGCACAAGGAGTACTGCAGGAACGCCCGTGCTGGTGGCAGCGGGCTGTTACCAGCTTTCTCACATGCTCTTGGTGGCGCGCAGCCACAAGCATCTATTTTTCATGGGCGTGCAGGTAGACTGGCGGTCATCTGGGCGCTCTGTTTCAAGCTGGTGTCCAGCTGAGCTCGGCTCCTCTCTCCCTTTGTGGATCAAGCTCTGGGCTACTCCATGTGTGTTTATTCTGGGGCCCAGACTCAAGAGGCAGCAGCTGCCCAAGGGAAACTGTTCCCATGAAGACGACAGGCACAAAAACAAAACAAAACAAACTCCAGACAATGGTTTTTCTCTTAATACTAAGGCTTTTTCTTTTACTTTTTTTTTTTTTTTTTTGAGACGGAGTTTCGCTCTGTCACCAGGCTGGAGTGCAGTGGCGTGTTCTCGGCTCACTGCAACCTCCGCCTCCCTGGTTCAAGCGATTCGCCTGCCTCAGCCTCCTGAGTAGCTGGGACTGCAGGCTCACGCCACCACGCCCAGCTAATTTTTGTATTTTTAGTAGAGATGGTGTTTCACCATGTTGGCCAGGCTGGTCTCGATCTCTTGAACTTGTAATCTGCCCACCTCAGCCTCCCAAAGTTCTGGGATTACAGGCGTGAGCCACCGCACCCGGCAATGCTAAGGCTTTTTCTTAAGGCTTAGTCTTGAAACTGGTATAGGTGGTTGGGTGTACCCGAATCCCATGGGCCAAAGCTAGTCATAGAGCCAAGCCCAAGGGTAAGGGTCAATATATCCCTCCTTTTTGGGAGTAACGACAAAGTCACATTCAGGCTAAGAGCAGGGATACCAGGAGGGGTAAAGAATTAAGGCCAATAATTCATCAGGAAGCAAGGGAGGGGAGCCCGTAATGGAATCCAGAAAGGCATGAGAAGACCCCTTGAGAGAAGGCCTGACCTTCCATCTAAAAGAATGTGAAGAAATCCCACAGGGAGGATGCTGGGGGATACATGTCCTGACTCCCTCAGGTCTTCTCCCTGGCTGCTTACTCCCTGAACCCAGGAAGAAGCCAAAAGCAAAGAAGCCCTTTGATCCATAAAGGTCAGGCTTCCAGGACAGGTAGCAGCGTGGAGAACAGCAAGAGTGAGTCTGTAGGGCCAAAAAGAGGGTACAGGTACACACACACAGTTCGTAGGAAGCAGATGAGCTGGGACATGAATTCTGGTAGTTTGCTCAGAATTCATGCTCTTGATGACTATTATGTAACATCCTCCTTTCTAATGCCTGCTTGGGGTCCCAGTTCAATTTTTTTTTTTTTTTTTTTTTTTGAGACAGAGTCTTACTCTGTTGTCCAAGCTAGAGTGTGATCTTGGCTCACGGCAACTTTCTTTCAGGTTCAAGCAATTCTCATGCCTCAGCCTCCCGAATAGCTAGGACTATACGCAAGCACCACCACGTCCGGCTAATTTTTATATTTTTAGTAGAGACAGGGTTTCGCCATGTTTTGGCCAGGCTGGTCTCAAACTCCTGACCTTGTGATTGCCTGCCTCGGCCTCCCAAAGTGTTGGGATTACAGGCGTGAACAACCGCGCCCGGCCCCATTTCAATTTTTTGCAGCCTAATAAAGCAGGTGACCCCTGATTTTAGGCTCTGGACATACAAAACTTAGAATTTAGTTTCAGAGGCTCATTCCACCCCATAGAAAGTATTCTTTGCTTATAAAAGAACTTACTGCTACTAGAGAAGGACCAAGTGAAGGTGATGGACAGGCTAATAGGAGAGACTCAGTGTATGAAGAAAACCCTCATCCCCCTCCAGGTCCAGCCCAGGCAAACGGGGAACCGGCAGGCTCAGAAGTTGCAGATGATCTTATATGTGGCCTGGACTGCTACCTGGGCATCTGATCCAGGGGGATGGCAGTGCATCAGGAGAGAAGCTTTTCCTCCCACAAGGAAGAGACACAGCTGGAGGTGGAAGCAGGCAATTAAGACTGATTGACTCAGCGATCAAATTAGGCTGTGACAACTACTGATAGTCAAGAGGAGGCAAGTTGCCGGTGGGAGTTGAGAACAGGCAATCAGTGCAGATTGACGCTTGAGAGGATCTGGGAGCAGATTCTGTGTCCAAGGGCTCTGGGGAGACACCTCCCAAAAGGGAACACTTTGCTGAAACCCACTAGCTCTCTCCAGGAGGCTGTAAGGAAGCTCTCCATGTCTGTGCTGATTGTGTTTCTTGCAGATAAATTAATGTCAAATGAAGCCAAAGTCATCATAATTGGCAGCAATTTTTTTAAGCAGTTATTTTATAAGCAAAGAATACTTTCTTTGCTTATAAGGGTGGAGAGGATGAGCCCCTCAAACTAAATTCTAAGTTGCATATGTCCAGAACGTAAAATCAGGATTGACTTGCTTTATTAGGCCACACAAAATTGAAGTAGGACCCCAGGCAGGCAAAAGAAAGAAGGTTGTTACATGATAGTTGTCAAGAGGGTGGATCCTGAGCAAACTGCCAGAATTCACATAGTAAGCTCAGCTGCTTACTATAAACTGTGTGTGTGAGCTCCGGGAAGCCACCAACCTATGTCCTTAGTTTCTCCATTTGTAAGATGGAAATAATAATACAGCCTAAGTTGTGAATTTAATGCTTTAATAGATGCAAGCACTTCGTAGCGTTGCACACACAGTTAATGATATTTGAAGGTTAGTTCTTACTACTATTGGCCCGAGTAAGCAGACTCAGGAACAGTCCCCTGCCCCACATTCAGGCAGCATCCCTACCTTCTACCACTGCACCCTGTGTCACAGATGGGAGCCTGGGAAGAGAGCGGTCCAGCTCTCTGCCTGACCCTTACTTTCAAGTTGATCTTACCATAGCACTGAATACACCTGAGACAGGATTGTTCTCATCACCTAAGGGTAGAGTCCAGAGGAAATTTCCTGTCTCACTGACCATTCCATCCCGCAATGACACAAGTTGATGAGAAGAATCAAAGGAAGAGGTGCTAGCAGCAGAAGGAAATCAGTATTTTAATGAAAGGCAAAACAAACCAACTAGAAAGACCAGTCCAAAGGAAAAGAAGGGATTGACAAAGGCAGTTTAGCTTCTTAGCAGCACGTTGCTTCAAGAGTTACTGAGCCCCCATCTCCCTGAAGTTTCTGACCTGGTGTTTTTACAGGGTGGAGTCTCTCTCCTCTTTCAGTTTTTTTTTGAGACAGAGTCTTGCTCTGTTGCCCAGGCTGGAGTACAGTGGTACCATCTCAGCTCACTGAAACCTCCTGATCCCAGGTTCAAGCAATTCTCCTGCCTCAGCCTCCCGAGTAGCTAGGACTACGGGCCCGTGCCACCACTCCTGGCTAATTTTTGTATTTTTAGTGAAGACAAGGTTTCATCATGTTGGCCAGACTGGTCTCAAACTGCTGACCTCAAGTGATCTACCCATCTTGGCCTCCCAAAGTGCTGGCATTACAGGCGTGAGCCACCACACTTGGCCTCCTCCTTCACTTCACTTCTCTTCCCTTACTCTCTCTCCTTTCTTTCTCCTTCTTCGCTTTCCCTCTATCCTTTCTCCCTCAACTCCCTCTCTCTCTCTCTTTTTTTAAAACCTGCTTTATGACAGTTTTTACATGGTCCTTGATTGTGGATCCATAGCTGTCAGTACAAATACAAGGTTTTTTTGCCTTTCAAACTGGGATCTATTTCCATTAGTGATGGATCTAGCTCCATCACTAATACCCAGTATAATGGTCAGCAATAGTAACAGCAAACGCATGTGACTGAGAAATGAGACCCCCTTCTCACAGCCTGTGCTTGGAGGAAAGGAGGAAATGAAAGTGAAAAGTCAGCCAGATGAGATCAGTGGAAGAACCAGTCAGGCGCTGCTGACCAGGTCTGGAGGTTAAAAATTAAAGCCCCTACTCCTACCACAATCCTTTATATAGATCATAGGCATGGTATGGAGGAACCTTATCCCGCAAAGCATTGTTCTTACTCAGCCACTCAAGACCCCTATCCAGTCACGTCCCCCACGCTTGCGGAATCAATCACGACCCTCTCACTTGTGCACCTCTTTGATCTCTTAGGTTGTGAGCCTTTAAAAGGGCCAGGATTTTCTTTGTCAGAGGGCTTGGTTGTTGAGGTTGGTAGATATGCCTGCCACAGCTCCCGGCCGAATAAAATTACAACCTCCTTCCCGGTTGGGTTTCCGAGAGGTTTGTTTGCAGCTGCTCCTGCTTCATTCCAATTAATGTACATCACTGTGTCACACACCCTTCTAAGTTCTTTATGTGTGATATTAACTCAGTTATCAGGACATCCCACAAGGGGTTCTTTTATTATCATTATCATCACCTGTGGTAAACTAGATTACTATTCACCAAATACTTTTGGTTCCCTCTTTCAGAACTCTTGCTGGTAGAAGGTTTAAACTATCCACACCTTGTTGAACAGAGGAGTGACCACATGACTTTCTTTTGCCAATAAAGGTCTTAAAGGGTCATGTGACACTTCCAAACAAGAAGGTTTAAAAATCGGTGCGTGCTTGGCCATGTTCTCCTTTCCTGTGCCATGATGACTGGCAGTGTCCCAGCTAGTGGCTACTCTGTCTGAGGATGAAGAAAGCTTAGAATGGGCCGGGTGCTGTGGCTCACACCTGTAATCCTAGCACTTTGGGAGGCTGAGGTGAGCAGATCACCTGAGGTCAGGAGTTAAAGACCAGCCTGACCAACATGGTGAAACCCCCATCTCTACTAAAAATAGAAAAATTAGCCAGGCATGGTGGCAGATACCTGTAATCCCAGCTACTCGGGAGGCTGAGGCAGGAGAATCAGTTGAACCTGAGAGGCGGAGGTTGCAGTGAGCCAAGACCATGCCATTGCAGTCCAGCCTAGGCAACAAGAGTGAAACTCCATTTCAAAAAAAAAAAAAGAAAGCTTGGAATGAAGCCATAGCCAACTCATGAAGGACGGAAAGTATGAACAAGAGATAAACATTTGTTTTTATCTGTCTTTGAGATTTCCGGAGTTATTTGTTACCACAGCATAACCTAGCCCATCCTGACTGATGAATCTTCATTTTCTGGTAAGGAAACTGAAACACGTTTAGAATGTGTCTGGCAATCTGGCTTCAAAGTCTGAGCTCCTAAATACCACTCTACTTTACTTCTATGAGCCTCAATTCCTGGTTTATAAAGTGAAGTGATCTATACCCTAGTTGAGAGCGATAAATGCTGTTTCTTTCAGTCTTGTCTATTTGATTCTCACTCATTCCATCTCCTGCTTTCTTCTCAGCTTTAAATGTTGTCGGCATGTTTCTTTCACAGCTCATGGCTATAAAGGGAACTAGATGGGAACATCTGTTTAGGATCAGAGACTCCTACTTGCATTGTTCCCAGCTCAGCATGCCATGAGGAAAGAATTGTAAACCTCCACTTCTCCCCACCAAGTCTCCTACCTTTGGTATTCTTTGTTTTATTTATTTATTTAGAGATGGAGTCTTGCTCTTGTCACCCAGGCTGGAGTACAGTAGCATAATCTCGGCTCACTACAACCTCCACCTCCTGGGTTAAAGTGATTCTCTTGCCTCAGCCTCCCGTGTAGCTGGGATTACAGGCATGTGCCACCATGCCTGGCTAATTCTTGTATTTTTAGTAGAGGTGGGGTTTCACCATGTTGGCCAGGCCTGTCTTGAACTTCTGACCTTAGGTGATCTACCTGCCTCAGCTTCCCAAAGTGCTGGGATTATAGGTGTGAGCCACCAAGCCTGGCCCTACCTTTGATATTCTTGGAAGGATGATAATAATTGCTTTCGTTTGTTAAATAGCTGCTAGGCTGCAACAACTATACAAACATTATTTCTAATTCTTAAAGCCACACTATAAAGTAGGTATTGTTCCCATTCTTCTTGATGAGGAAACTGGGGGCCAATAACAATAAATAACGTGTCTAAGGGTCAGGCACAGTGGCTCACGCCTGTAATCCCAACACTTTGGGAGGCCAAGGCAAGCAGATCACCTGAGATCAGGAGTTCGACACCAGCCTGACCAACATGGTGAAACCCCATCTTTACCAAAAATACAAAAATTAGCCGCGCTTGATTGTGAGTGCCTGTAATCCCTCACGAGGCTGAGGCAGAAGAATTGCTTGAACCTGGGAGGTGGAGGTTGCAGTGAGCTGAGATCATGCCATTCCACTCCAGCCTGAGCCACAAGAGCAAAACTCCATCCCAAAAATAAAATTAAAAAAAATTATTAAAAAAAAAAAATAACATGTCTTAAGGTCATACATTTACTACATTTAGCCTCCTGATTCCCTTCCAGAGCCATCTGACACTTAAGTTCTTTCCACCAGGCTGCTTGTGGTAGAAAGCATCACTCCAGCTGATCTTCTGGTACGTTCCCTTTTATTATTTGTGATGTTGGAGGTTTCTGAATCTTTCAGTATATTCTATGCTAAATAATGTTTAAAATGCTCCAAGGGACACAGAGAAGAGCCTTCTGAAGAAGGAAGCAGAGGGATGGTTAGCTGAATCTAGACAAATTCCTAAGAAAGTCTTAATGTGACAAAAAAACCAGAGAGACTTGAGAAATAAAGTGAAACAGACGAAGCAGTTTGAGGTAGGTATTTAAATAAGGCCAAGCACAGTGCTGAGGAATCTGATTCAAAGCTTTCTGAGCTCTCAATCAGACATTAATGAAGCAAACCTCCAAGGAACACATCCCAATTAGACCTATTTTCCAGATGATCAGACTAGAACCCCAAAGTCCAATTCCTGTCCCTGGTACTCATCTTAGAACAAAACTATCCCTACTGAGAAGTTATGCACCAAATACCACTTGTACAAATAACTGCCTGATTTTTACAACAGGCCTATGTCTTAGGACTTCTTGGCTGCCACTGTAGGATAATGAGCTCATTGATCATTGCTGTGTTTCAATAAATATTTTTTTCCTGATAATGAGCCAATTTATAATCTAAAGCCAGACGTTGTCAGGCCTGGGATCTTTTATAAAAAATGTATCATCATAATTGTTGTTATTCGGTATTGCCATCTGGGTCTCATTTTACAAAATAAAAGCCTTTCTTATGCTTCTGAAAGACACTTCTTCTGGGATAGCGTGTCCTCAAGACACCCCCTCACAGCATGGCCTCACAAATAGCGAGTTGTTCATGTAGCCTCCTCCAAACACTTCGTGATCCCACTTTTGACAAAACCCCCAAATGAGAATACCCCCTTATTCAGGCAGCTGCCATTTATAGAGTGCCTACAATATGCCTGGCTTAATGCCAGATGCTATGGAGAATGCAAAGCTGTGTAAAACACAGCTTGGCCCTCAACACTCAGTCTGAAAGGCATTAAATAAAAATTAGCACCATTGCGTGATATTAAAATTTGGAAGCCATGTTAGGATATTTTACTTTCTTGAGGGAAATCAAGGTTATATCACTCTGTCAAGACTTATTTTACCCTACTATCAAAGAACAGGATGTTGATATAAATCAATCAGATTTAATACTTCTTGGCTGTGGCTCATGCCTGTAATCCCAGCATCTTGGAAGGCCAAGACAGGTGGATTACCTGAGATCAGGAGTTTGAGACCAGCCTGACCAACATAGTGAAACCCCGTCTCTACTAAAAATACAAAAAAATTATCCAGGTGTAGTGGCAGGCACCTGAAATCCCAGCTACTCGGGAGGCTGAAGCAGGAGAATCACTGGAACCTGGGAGGCAGAGGTTGCAGTGAGCTGAGATCATGCCACTTCACTCCAGTCTGGGCAACAGAGCGAGACTCCATCTAAATAAATACACAAATAGATCAGATTTAGTATTTCTTGGATCACTCTCCCAGGAAGTGGTGCTTTGGGTATGAGAAGAAAAGAACTAAAGTTCTAAGGCCCTCTGAAGCTCTCTTTAGCCCCTCTCAGCTACCTCTTTTGCTATAGTCTCTTCACCGTCTTCTGTTTCTTCCTAGACTAGGGAGAGAGAGGCATAGAGCTACCTCCCCACTGGGAAAGACCTTCTGTTTCCTTGAGTGGAAACAAAGTGAAGTGTAAAGAGAGGCCACCAGGTCTACACAGGCCGGCAAAATGCTTTCTTGGTAACACTGGGGTATGAGATGGTGAGAAAAATACCCAAAACATTAGTTCGAGAGAGTACAACCTGTCATTTATTTTATTTATTATTTTTGAGACAGAGTCTCCCTCTATCATTCAGGCTGAAGTGCAGCGGTGAGATCATAACTCACTGAATCCTTGTCCTCCTGGACTCAAGTGATTCTCCCAGCTCAACCTCCCAAAGCCCTGGGATTACAGGCATAAGCTCTGTCACTCAGGCTAGAGTACAGCAGCACAGTCATAGCTCACTGTAGCCTCAAACTCCTTCGCTCAAGGGATCCTCCTGCCTCAGACCCCAGAGTAGCTGAGATTACAGACTTGAGCCACAGCACCTGGCCCTCAAGCTGTCCTTTCATGACCTACTGAACTATTGTTCAAAAGGCTCATCCAGGCCAGGCACGGTGGCTCACGCCTGTAATCACAGCACTTTGGGAGGCCGAGGTGGGCTGATCACGAGGTCAAGAGATTGAGACCATCCTGGCTAACATGGTGAAACCCCATCTGTACTAAAAAGACAAAAATTAGCTGGGCATGGTGGCGCGTGCCTGTAGTCCCAGCTACTCGGGAGGCTAAGGCAGGAGAATCGCTTGAACCTGGGAGGCAGAGGCTGCAGTGAGCCAAGATCGGGCCATTGCACTCCAGCCTGGGCAACAAGAGCAAAACTCTCCCTAACAAAACAAAACAAAACAAAAGAAAACAGGCTCATCCAAGAATTATGTAACATACAATGAGAAGGTACCATGTATAACTTTGCTATTTACTATTAAGGCTGAGAATCATCAGTAATATTGCATGTTAAGTTGTAGATATATATATATTTTTTGAAATGGAGTCACACTCTGTTGCCCAGGCTGGAGTGCAGTAGCATGATCTCAACTCACCACAACCTCCGTCTCCCGGGTTCAAGTGATTCTCCTGCCTCAGCCTCCTGAGTAGCTGGGACTATAGGCGTGCGGCACCATGCCTGGCTAATTTTTGTATTTTTAGTAGAGATGAGGTTTCACTATCTTGGCTAGGCTGGTCTGTAGCTCCTGACCTTGTGATCTGGCCACATAGCCTCCCAAAGTGCTGGGATTACAGGCATGAGCCACCACGCCTGGCCAATTTGTAGATTTTTGACTAGCAGAGAAGCAAATGATTTCTGAAAAGTAGAAAATCCCAAAGGTTGTAGTGGTATTGTCCCATAGGATATTAACAATGTATCTAGCCCAGTGAGGTTATTCTGATGTTTGTTTTTAAAATAGCCCATTCCTCAAATACGCTTGTCAACTTGCTGGGCCGTGATGCCCAAATATTTGGGCAAATATTATTCTGGATGTTTCTGTGAGGGTTTTCTCAGATGAGATGAACATTTAAATTGGCGAACTTTGAGCAAAGCGGATTACTCTCTGTAATGTGAGCGGGCCTCATCCAGGCAGTTAAAGGTCTAAATAAAACAAAAGATTGACATCTCCCGAGCAAGAGGGAATTCTGTCAGTACATGGTCTTCAGACTTGAACCGTAACATTGGCTCTTCCCAGGGTCTCCAGCCTGCCAACCTATCCTACAGATTTTCGACTTTCCAGCCTCCATAATTGCCTGGGCCAATTTCTTAAAATAAATCTCTCTCTGTCTTTCTCCATTTACATCCTAGTGTTTCTGTCTGTCTAGAAAACCCTGACTAGTATACTATCTTACTGGTTCCTTCACTAATTAAATAATAACATTAATGCATGTTTACTCTATAGTTTTATAAAAGTCATATTATTTTTTTTTTTCTTTTTTTTTGAGACAGAGTCTCACTCTGTCGCAGGCTGGAGGCAATGGCACGATCTCGGCTCACTGCAACCTCCACCTCCTGGGTTCAGGTGATTCTCCTGCTTCAGCCTCCCAAGTAGCTGGGACTACAGGTGTGCACTAGCATGCCCAGCTAATTTTTATATTTTTAGTAGAGATGGGATTTCTCTGTGTTGGTAAGGCTGGTCTCGAACTCCCAACCTCAGGTGCTCTGCCCACCTCAGCCTCCCAAAGTGCTGGGATTACAGGCGTGAGTCATGGCACCCAGCCAAAAGTCATATTTTAATTTCACTTTTGAAATTCATAATTTAACAGAGGGCAGAGGCTAATCCAGTGATAACAGAGGGTTCCTTTGTCCTGGCCTTGCCTCTGTCACTCATCTCCCCTGGGAACCTCAAGGAGGGGAGGCTGAGGCACAGAAGGATCCGGTACATGCAATCTTAGAGCTTAGCCAAATACCACCTTCTGCCATCTCACTGAGAGCACAGGCCACATATTGTAAGAAGCAGAAATTTGAAATAAAATTATATACAACAAAATAGAGTAGTATTGGGCTACCATCCAATATATAGAATAAATATCCATACATTAGGCTGGGTGCAGTGGCTCACACCTGTAATCCCAGCACTTTGGGACACCATGGTGGGTGAATCACCTGAGGTCAGGAGTTTGAGAGCAGGCTGACCAACATGGTAAAACCCTGTCTCTACAAAAATACAAAAATTACCCAGGCGTGGTGGCGCACGCCTGTGATCCCAGCTACTTAGGAGGCTGAGGGACAAGAATCACTTCAACTTGGGAAGTGGACGTTGCAGTGAGCCAAGATCACGCCATTGCACTCCAGCTTGGGTGATAGAGTGAGACTCTGTCTCAATAAATAAATAAATAAGCATACGTTTATACTGATGGAAATCAATGATTAAAAAACAAACAGGAGAAGGCTCACATCTGTGCAGAAGTCCAAATAATTTATGAAGATACTCCACCCTTAAGGAAGTGGAGCATAACTCCCAACTCTTTAAGCATGGACTGCACATAATAACTTTCTGCCAACAAGTACTGTATGAAAACAGGGAAGATAAAGAGGAACTTTATGGCAGACAAACCTGACAAGCACTAACTCAGCCAGGCAATCAAGGTTAACATCAACAGTGACAGTATGTACCCTTGATATGATATAATGAAAATGGCATTTTTAAGTCTGGTTTTCCTCTCAACACATAACCCCAGTTTACTCATGAAAAAACATTAGGCAAATCCCAGCTGAGGGACATTCTACAAAATACCTGAACAATACTCCTCAAGATATTCAAGGTCATCAGAAATAAGGCAAGTCCTCGCCAGAGGGACCCAAGGAGATGCTCCAGCTAAATGGAATGCAGTATCCTGGATGAAATCCTAGAACAGAAAAGAAAGGACATTAGGAAAACACAGAGGAAATTAGAATCAAGTATGGATTTTTGCCAACAACAATGTATCACTATGGGTTTATTAATTGTGACAAATGCACCATGATAATGGCAAATGTTAATAAAGGAGAAACTGGATGAGGGGTATATGGGAACTCTCTGTACTAGTTTATGGGCCATAATCTTGGACAAATCATTTAATCTTTCTAAGCCTCATCCATAAGAGGATGCCATTGTGACCCATCTCACAAGATTATCATGAGGACAGCATCCAAAAGCCCTAGTTCCCTTCAGCTTGACTTTGGGGCTGTTAAAAAAACAGTCAAGGGCTGGGTATGGTGGCTCACTCCTATAATCCCAGCATTTTGGCAGGCCGAGGCAGGCAGATAACCTGAGGTCAGGAGTTTAAGACCAGCCTGTGCAACATGGTAAAACCCTGTCTCTACCAAAAATACAAAAATTAGCTGGGTGGTGGTGCACACCTATAATCCAAGCTCCTTGGGAGGTTGAGGGAAGAGAATCGCTTGAACCCGGGAGGCAGAGGTTGCAGTGAGCCGAGATCATGCCATTGCACTCCAGCCTGGGCAACGGAGTGACCCTCCGTCCCAAAAAAAAAAAAAAAAAAGTTAAGGAAGAAAAAAAAAGTAAAACAGTCAAGGCCAGGTGCAGTGGGTCACATCGGTGACCCAATTTAGAGGCCAAGGCAGAAGGATCACTTGAGGCCAGAGGTTCAATACCAGCCTGGGCAACATAATGAGACCCTGGCTCTACAAGAAGAAGAAAAATAAAAAACCTACCTTTCTTTTTATTGTACTTTGGGCTCTGGGGTACATGTGCACATCCTGCATCCTGCAGGATTGTTGCATAGGTACATACATGCCATGGTGGTTTGCTGTCTCCATCCCCCCCCATAGCCCCTTGTCGCCTACATCAGGCATTTCTCCCAGTGTTATCCCTCCCCATCCCTGCCACCACTGTCCCTCCCCACCTCTCCCCTCCACCCCAACACCTAGCCTTGTGAGTGTTGTTCTCTTCCCTGTGCCCAAGTGTTCTCACCCGCCTATGAGTGCAAACATGTGGTGTTTGGTTTTCTGTTCTTGTGTCAGTTTGCTGAGAATGATGAAAACCCCAACATTTTTAATTAGCTGGCCATGGTGACGTGCTTTGATCTCAGTTATTTGGGAGGCTGAGGCAGGAGGATCGCTTTAGCCCACACTATAATGAGCTATGATTGTGCTACTGCACTCTAGCCTGGGCAACAGAATGAGACCTTGTCTCTTAAAATATATATGTATATATTAAAAGCAGTCAAATGAACGTCATGAATACTTGAAGAAGAAATGTATTCTATTTTGCCTGGAAATTTACCTCCTTTTCACCTTCTTGAAACACTCTTTTATATATATATATTTTATTGCATTTTAGGTTTTGGGGTACACGTGAAGAACATGCAAGATTGTTGCAAAGGTACACACATGGCAGTGTGATTTGCTGCCTTCCTCCCCATCACCCATAGCTGGCATTTCTCCCCATGCTGTCTCTCCCGAACTCCCCACCCCCCCGCTGTCCCTCCCCTATTTCCCCCCAACAGACCCCAGTGTGTGATGCTCCCCTCCCTGTGTCCATGTGTTCTCATTGTTCAACACCCACCTATGAGTGAGAACATACGGCATTTGATTTTCTGTTCTTGTGTCAGTTTGCTGAGAATGATGGTTTCCAGGTTCATCCATGTTCCTACAAAGGACACGAACTCATTTTTTATGGCTGCATAATATTCCATGGTGTATATGTGCCACATTTTCCCTGTCCAGTCTATCATCGATGGGCATTTGGGTTGGTTCCAGGTTTTTGCTGTTGTAAACTGTGCTGCAATGAACATTCATGTGCATGTGTCCTTATAGTAGAATGATTTATAATCCTTTGGATATATACCCAGTAATGGGATTGCTGGGTCAAATGGAATTTCTATTTCTAGGTCCTTGAGGAATCGCCACACTGTCTTCCACAATGGTTGAATTAATTTACACTCCCACGAACAGTGTAAGAGTGTTCCTATTTCTCCACATCCCCTCCAGCATCTGCTGTCTCCAGATTTTTTAATGATCGCCATTCTATCTGGCGTGAGATGGTATCTCAATGTGGTTTTGATTTGCATTTCTCTAATGACCAGTGATGATGAGCATTTTTTCATATGTTTGTTGGCTTCATGTATGTCTTCTTTTGTAAAGTGTCTGTGCATATCCTTTGCCCACTTTTGAATGGACTTGTTTGTTTTTTTCTTGTAAATCTGTTTTAGTTCTTTGTAGATTCTGGATATCAGCCCTTTGTCAGATGGGTAGACTGCAAAAATTTTTTCCCATTCTGTTGGTTGCCGATTCACTCTAATGACTGTTTCTTTTGCTGTGCAGAAGCTGTGGAGTTTGATTAGGTCCCATTTGTCTATTTTGGCTTTTGTTGCCAAT
>PVKV010012349.1:0-15563 GCA_004027835.1 Alouatta palliata | reverse complement strand
TGATCATGAAGTCCTTGCCTAAGCCTATGTCCTGAATGGTTTTGCCTAGATTTTCTTCTAAGGTTTTTATGGTGTTAGGTCTTATGTTTAAGACTTTAATCCATCTGGAGTTAATTTTAGTGTAAGGTGTCAGGAAGGGGTCCAGTTTCTGCTTTCTGCACATGGCTAGCCAGTTTTCCCAACACCATTTATTAAACAGGGACTCCTTTCCACATTGCTTGTTTTTGTCTGGCCTCTGAGAGAACAGAAAGCTAAATAAATGTAACCTCAACACAATTTCCAAAATACAGCTCTTAGTAGCCTCCCAGTTTCTGAGGTTCTTGGCCTACTAAGAATGAGGGGTGGTGTGCAAGGATGTAGCTGAGCTTGCCTGTGCTTACAGAGAGGAGTAAAGCCTAAGTGAGGTATATGTGGGGTCTGTCCTAACAGAATATGCCTGAGGGAGACTGTGAGGGCTGATCTGCCAAGGAGACTGAGCCAAGCTTCTTCCCAGGAGCTCCTGTTTTAATAAAATGTCGAATAGCACACACAGGGCCCAGAGTTAGTGGGATGTAGCTTGCTGGGCAGAACTGGGTTGCTCCTTGGCATGCCTTCCTGATCCATGGATGAGGCAGTAGGAGGATGTTCCTCCTACACAGTCCCTTTTTCTTTAAAAAATAATAATTAAAAAAATCTTTTATTTTAGGTTCGGGGGTACATATGAAGGTTGGTCGCATAGGTGAACTCATGTCATAGAGGTTTGTTGTACAGATTATTTCATCACCCAGGTATTAAGCCCAGCAGTACCCAATAGTTATCTTTTTGCTCCTCTCCCTTCTCGCATGATTCACCCTCAAGTAGACCCCAGTGTCTGTTGCTCCCTTCTTTGCATTCCTAAGTTCTCATCATTTAGCTTCCACTTATAAGTGAGAACATGCCGTATTGGTTTTCTGTTCCTGTGTTAGTTTGCTCAGGGTAATAGCCTCCAGCTCCATCCATGTTTCTGCAAAAGATAGAATTGTGTTCCTTTTCATGGCTGCATAGTGTTCCATGGTATATATGTACCACATTTTCTTTCTTCAATCTGTCATTGCTGGCCATTTAGATAGATTTCATGTCTTTGCTATTGTGAATAGTGCTGCAATTAACATTCATGTGTATGTGTCTTTGTGTTAGAATTATTTATATTTCTCTGGGTTTCTACCTTATATATGCCCAGGACGCAGATGTTGCAGTGAACCAACATTGTGCTATTGTACTTGGGCAACAGAGCAAGACTCTGTCTATACATAAATAAATAAATAAATATCCATTATTCGGAATTTCGATCAGTATGAATATATGAATATTTATTTATTTGTAATGAGATTGCTGGGTTGAACACTAGTTCTGCTTTTAGCTCTTTGAGAAATTGCCGTACTGCTCTCCACAATGGTTGAACTAATTTACACTCCTACCAACAGTGTGTAAGTGTTCCCTTTTCTCTGCAACCTCTCCCTATCTGTTGTTTTTTTGACTTTTTAATATTAGCCATTCTGACTGGAGTGAGATCGTATCTCTTGGTGGTTTTGATTTGCATTTCTCTAATGATCAGTGATATTAAGCTTTTTTTCATATGCTGTTTGTGGCATGTATGTCTTCTTTTGAAAAGTGTTTGTTCATGTTCTTTGCCCACTTTTTAATGGATTTGGTTTTTCTCTTGTAAGTTTACGTTTCTTATAGATGTGGATATTAGACCTTTGTCAAATGCATAGTTTGCAAATATTTTCTCCCATTCTGTAGGTTGTCTGTGTACTCTGTTAATAGTTCCTTTTGCTGTACAGAAGCTTTTTAGTTTAACTAAATCCTGTTTGTCAATTTTTGCTTTTTGGTTGGGTGCAGTGGCTCACACCTGTTATTCCAGCACTTTGGGAGGCCCAGGTGGGTGGATCACTTGAGGCCAGGAGTTTGAGACCAGGCTGGCCAGTATGGCAAAACCCGGTCTCTACTAAAAATACAAAAAATAGCCAGGCATGGTGGTGCATGCCTGTAGTCCCAGCTACTCAGGAGGCTGAGGCATGAGAATCACTTAAACCCGGGAGCTGAGATCATGCCACTGCACTCCAGCCTGGGTGACAGAGCAAGACTCTGTCTCAAAAAAAAAAAAAAAAAATTGCTTTTGTTGCAATTGCTTTTGGTGTCTTTGTCATGACATCTTTGCCCATGCCTATGTCCAGGATGGTATTGCCTGGGTTGTCATCCAGAGTTTTTATAGTTGTTGACTTTACATTGAAGTCTTCAGTTCATCTTGAGTTGATTTTTGTGTATGGTATAAGGAAGGGGTCCAGCTACAATCTTCTGTGTATGGCTAGCCAGTTATCAGAACACTATCAAATAGGGAGTCTTTCCCCAAACAGGGATCATTTGACTTTCTCTCTTCTATTTATTGAATAGGGAGTCTTTCCCCATTGCTTTTTTTTTTCAGCTTTGTTGAAGATCAGATGGTTGTAGGTGTGTGCCTTATTTCTGGGCTCTCTATTCTGTTCACTTGTTCTATGTGCCTGTTTTTGTACCAGTGCCATGCTATTTTGGTTACTGTAGCCCTATAGTATATTTTGAAGTTAGGTAATGTGATGCCTCTAGCTTTGTTCTTTTTGCTTAAGATTGCCTTGGCTATTTGGGCTCTTTTTTGGTTCCATATGAATTTTAAAATAGTTTTCTCTAATTCTATGAAGAATGGCATTGGTAGTTTAACAGGAATATCTTTTATTATGTAAATTTCTTTGGGCAGTATAGCTATTTTAATCATACTGATTCTTTCTATCCATGAGCATGGACTGTTTTTTCATTGATTTGTGTCATCACTGATTCCTTTGTAATTCTCATTGTAGAGATCTTTCACCTCCCTGGTTAGCTGTATTCCTAGGCATTTTATTCTTTTTGTGGCAATTTTGAATGGGATTGCCTTTCTGATTTGGCTCTCAGCTTAGCTGAGTTGGTGTATAGGAATGCCAGTGATTTTTGTACATTGAGTTTGTATACTGAAACTTTGCTGAATTTGTTTATCAGATGAAGGAGTTGTTTATCAGCTGATAAACAGCTCTCTTTTGGGCTGAGCCTATGGGTTTTTTGAGATGTAGAATTATGTTTTCCACAAACAGAGATCATTTGACTTCCTCTCTTCCTATTTGGATGTCCTTTATTTCTTTCTCTTGCCTGATTGCTCTGGCTAGGACTTCCAATACTATGTTGAATAGGAGTGGTGAGAGAGGGCTTGTGCCGGTTTCAAGAGGAGTGCTTCCAGCTTTTGCACATTCAATATGATGTTGGCTGTGGGCTTGTAATAGATGGCTCTTATTATTTTGAGGTATGTTCCTTCAATATATCATATGTTAACAGTTTTTAACATGAAGAGGTGTTTAATTTTATTGAAAGCCTTTTCTGCATCTGTTGAGATAGTCATGTGGTTTTTGTCTTTTGTTCTGTTCATGTGATAAATTACATTTATTGATTTGTATATGCTGAAGCAATGTTGCATCCTGGGATGAAGCCTACTTGATTGTGGTGTAATAGCTTTTTGATGTGCTGCTGGATTCAGTTTGCAAGTATTTTGTTGAGGATTTTTGCATTAATGTTCATTAAGAATATTGGTTCATTAAGAGTTTTCTTTTTTTGTTGTGTCTCTGCCAGATTTTGGTATTAGGATGATGCTGGCCTCATAGAATGAGTTGGGGAGGAGTCCCTCCTCCTCAATTTTTTGAATAGTTTCAGTAGGAATGGTATCAGCTCTTCTTTGTACATCTGGTAGAACTGAGCTGTGAATCCATCAGGTCCTGGACTTTATATGGTTGATAGGCTATTTATTACTGATTCAGTTCTGGAGCTTATTATTGTTCTGTTCAGGGAATCGATTTCCTGGTTCGGTCTTGGGAGGTGTAGGTGTCCAGGAATTTATCTGTCTTTTCTATATTTGTTTGCATAGAGATGTTTGTTGTAGTCTCTTATGGTTATTTTGATTTCTGTGGGGTCAGTGGTAACATTCACTTTATTTCTAATTGTGTTGATTCTCTTTTCTTTAGAAAAGCAAATACATAATGGTAAACGATTCATTTCAACAAGAAGACCTATCTTGAATTTAAACAGGTTAAATGTCCCACCTAAAAGGCACAGAATGGCAAGCTGGATAGAAGAACAAGTGCCTTTTAAGGGAGACATTTAACCTGTTTTAAATCAAGGTCAGTATAGATACATGTGGCTCCGGTTCTGTCATTGTGTTGTTAGCTGGTTATTAGTCTGGCTTGTTTGTGTGGTTACTTTCCAGTGTCACTGGCCTGTGTGTTTAAGTGTGTTTTTGTATTAGTTGGGAGTGGTCTTTCTTTTCTATACTTAGTGCTCCTTTCAAGATCTCTTGTAAGGCAGGCCTGGTGGTAGTGAACTCCCTTAACATTTGCTTATCTAAAAAAGATCTTCTTTCTTTTTCCCTTAAGAAGCTTAGTTTGGCTGGATGTGAAATTCTTGGTTGAAGATTTTTTTCTTTAAGAAGTTGAATATAGGCCCCCATTCTCTACTGGCCTACAGGGTTTCAGCTGAGAGATTCACTGTTAGCTTGATGGGGTTCCCTTTAGAGGTGACCTATCCTTTTTCTCTAGCTGCCTTTAACATTCTTTCTTTCATTTCGACCTTGGAAAAATCTGGCAATTATATGTCTTGCGGATGACCTTCTTGGGTGGAGTCTTTCAGGAGTTCTCTGAATTTCCTGAATTTAACTGTTGGCCTCTTTAGCAATGTTAGGGAATTTTTCTTGGACAATAACCTGAAATATGTTTTCCAAGTTGTCTGCTTTCTCCACTGCCTTTATGAATCATAGATTTGACCTCTATGATTCATAGGTTCAAACCTATGCCAGTGATTCACAGATTTGACCTCTTTGCATAATCCCATACTTCTGGGAGGTTTTGTTTATTCCTTTTTATTATTTTTTCTTTATTTTCGTGAGACTGTCTTATTTTGGAGAGTCTGTCTTCAAGTTTGAGATTCTTCCTCAGTTTGGTGTATTCTGCTGTTAATAGTTGTGATTGCATTGTGAAATTCTTGTGTTGTGTTATTCAACTCCGTCTGGTCTGTTAGATTCTCTTTTAGACCAGCTATGTTGTTCTGCAGCTCCAGTATCATTTTACTGTGGTTCTTCATTTCCTTGAACTGGGTTTTCCCATCCTCCTGAATCTCAATGATTTTGTTCCTATCCATATTCTGAATTTCATTTCTGTTATTCTTGCCAGTTCAGCCTGGCTAAGAACTCTTGTTGGAGAACTGGTGCAGTTGTCTGGAGGACATGTGACACTCTGGCCATTTGAGTTACTAGAGTACTTGCATTGGTTCTTTCTCATCTCGTCATGTGGATTTTTCCTTTAACAAGTGGAGATTGAGTACAGTCAATAGACTTCTTTTCTGGATGTTTTCACTGGGCCATGGCTTTGTGCAGAGTCTTTATATGAAGCCAGCCTGTTGTCTCTGGTTTCAGAGGAGGGCATGTTAGTGAGGTGTTTTTTGTGTTGCAGCTTTGTGGTGTAATTCAGCAGATGGCACTTAAGACTTATTGGTCAGTTGGTAGACTCTTGCTAAGTTGTATGGTCCCTTATGTTTCCTCACAGTTATAGCCATGTTCCCTCTCAATGATCTGAAAGTGGCCCTGAAACTCTGGGTTCTTTTCCCCTTTCAGTGCTGGCTATAGACTTCACACTCCTGGACTGACCACTGTAGCTCTGGGGTTATCTCCTTCCCCAACTTGGAGGTACCCAGAGGAAGGAACCTTAGTACTGGTTGTAATCAAGGGTCTTTTGCTTGTCTACTGGGGGCTCCACTCCAGAGTGATGCAGGCCAGCCATTGCTCAGTGCAGTCAGCCCAGGATGGAAAGTCTATGCTGTGGGCCCAAGCCAGGGTTCTTTGTCTAGTGATGAGCAGATCAGTGGGGTGGGAGGTGCATACCTATGGGAGACAAACTGACCTCTATTCGTTGGGTCGACTGCAGCTTGTTGGAGGTGTGGATAGGGCATTTAGGGTCTTTGCTCCTACGTTAGTCTGAGGGTAGTAAGGGCAGTTCCATTGCACACGCAGTGGCAGAGAACTTTCGATTGCCCCTGAGGACTCTGTCCAGGAAGTTGCAGAACTTCCATTGATGTGATAGCTCTGGCAGCGGGGTGGCTGGAGAACCAGGCCTGGAGGACCTTCCCGGTGAGGAGGTATGGGAACGGACACCCATGTAGGAGTTTGGCAACTTTTCTGTAGAACTCTTGCAGTGTGCTGCCTGCTCCAGTCCCTAGTCTCCTTGGATTTTCTAGAACCTGAAGGTAACAATAGTGAAGGCTATAAAGCAACAAAGACAGCAGCCTTTCTCTCCCTCTGGGAACTCTGTCCCAGAGAGGTACAGACATGTTGCTGGTCTGAATGTACCTGTAGGAGGTGGCTGGTGACCTCAGTTGGATGGTCCCACCTAGTGAGGAGAAACAGGATCAGGGACCCACTTAAAAAACAATCAAGTTTGGAGGCTGAGGCAGGCGGATCACAAGGTCAGGAGATCGAGATCATATTGCCTAACATGGTGAACCCCATCTCTACTAAAAATATCAAAAATTAGCTGGCGCCTGTAATCCCAGCTACTCGGGAGGCTGAGGCAGGAGAATCGCTTGAACCCAGGAGGCGGAGATGGCAGTGAGCTAAGATCACGCCACTACACTCCAGCCTGGGCTACAGAGGGAGACTCCATCTCAGAAAAAAAAAAAAAAAAAAAGTTTATGTAGAGCAATTGTGCTATGCTGGGGTACTACTTTGGCCCCAGGTCAGCTTGGACTCTTCAAAGCCCGAAGGCTAGAATGGCTAAATTGCCCAACAGCAAAGATGGTGGCCCAGCCCCTCTCTGGGAGTTCTAGTGCAGGGAGGTTTCAAATCTCTGTTAGCTGAAGAACACTGGCAAGGGTGTCTGGAGACCCTGGTTGGGAGGTTGTGCCCAATGAGGAGGAATGGTATTAGGGACCTACTTTAAAAGCAGTCTGGCCACATTTTTGTAGAGCAGCTGTGCTGTGTTGGGGGACTGCCTCCGTCTGTGGTCGGCCTGGACTCTCCAAAGACGGAGCTGGAACAGCTAAGTACCCAAGCAGCAAAGATGATGGCCTCCCCCTTCCCCTGGGAGTTCTGTCCCAGGGAAGTGTAACACTGCTATCAGTTGCTGGCTGAAATTCCAAGCCAGTGGGTCTTATCCTGTGAGGTGTCAGGGAAGTGGAACCTGCAGACCGTCACTGCTCGGCCCCCTGGATTCAGCCCTTTTCCTAAGAGGATCTAACCTCCCACTTTGCTGGAATTGCAGCTACTTTTGTCAGGAAGCCCAGAATTCCCAGGTATCTAAGGCTCCTGAATCTGTGCATGTACCTGAGCGGCTGCTCTACTAAGACTCTGTGTAGCGCTGTATCAAACTCAAGGCCCTGGAGGAATGGGTTCAGGAGGGGATCTCCTGACCCAAGGATTGCAAAGATCCATGGGAACAGGGTGGGTTCCCAGGGTCACACATGCACTCACCACTTCCCTGGGCAAGGGGAGGCTCCCTTGGCTCTGCAGCACCCCTGAGTGATCTACTGTCCTGCCTTGCTTTTCTCTGTTCTCCATGGGTTGAGTTGTTTCCTTAATTAGTCCCAATGCATGCACTTGGATGTTTCAGTGAAGGTGATGTATTTACTCACCCCCTTCGTTCTTCTCTGTAAGAGTTACACACACTACCTGCTTCTAGTCAACCATCTTGGCCACTACCAAGACGGTTTCTTTTTCTCTTTTTTCTTTTTTTTTTTTTTTGAGATGGAGTCTCACTCTGTCACCCAGGCTGGAGTGCAATGGCACAGTCTTGGCCCACTGCAGCCTCTGCCCCAAGTTCATTCAATCCTTGTGCCTCAGCCTCCCAAGTAGTTGGGATTACAGACATGTGCCACCACGCCCGGCTAATTTTTGTATTTTTAGTAAAGACTAAATGTTGACTAGATGGTCTTGAACACCTGACCTCAGGTGATCCACCCGCCTTGGCGTCCCAAAGTGCTGGGATTACAGGCATGAGCCACTGCGCCTGGCCTCCGTTTTCTTACCCTGTTACTAGTCCTGCTGTATTACTGCGTGCAATGCCCGCTGCACATTTTAGGGGACTTTAGATGTGCTGTAACCGTTGAGTTGGATCTGCTATACTCTAAAGAAAAGAGATTCCTCTACTAGGTTGGAATCAGTATTTCCACAGTTTCATTAATCAGGATTCAGACAACTCGATCCTTTCTCAAAAACTGAGTTGTACTCACAAATGCCTGTTTTGGTTTTTTGTTTGTTTGTTTGTTTGTTTTGTTTTGTTAAATATGTTTTATTGCACTTTAGGTTCTGGGGTACATGTGAAGAACATGCTGGATTGTTGCATAGGTACATACATGGCAATGTGGTTTGCTGCCTCCATCCCCTTCACCTATATCTGGCATTTCTCCCCATGTTATCCCTCCCCAACTCCATAACCCCCGCTGTCCCTCCCCTGGTCCCCCCGACAGACGTCAGTGTGTGACGAAAGAGCAGTATGCAGGCTCTATTCTAGGAATGCCCTTTTTCCTTATGTATACAGCTGAGTAATGGGTCTTCTCAACTGTTTTCCGGAAGAATGAAAGAGGAAGGTGGTTGTATTTGTTCGCTATTACTACATAATAAATCACCACAAATTTCATGACTTAAAATGACACCCATTTTTCAGCTCGCGGTTTTGTAGGGCAAAAGTTCAATGCTTTCACAATCAAACACAGGAGACAGCAGTAGGTCTGGCTGCCCAGTAGGAGTGATCCGGGAAACTAGGTCATTTTACACCAGAACCATGACCTTAGCTAGCCAGCTCTCTAGTGCTACAGCCACTTCAGTCAAGGAAAAGAAAAGGACAGGATTCACAGTGCTTTTGAAGAGTGTGAGAAAGCAGCTGAATTGGGGTTTTGCTAGGTGTACAGACTTTCCTGAGTGTTCCTGAAACCTGACTTCAGATCAAAATTTCATTTCCTAAGACAGAATAGCTAGGACTGTGTTGGATTGATCAGCAGCACATTGAAATTTGTCCAAGTCTCAAAAAAAAAAAACCTCTTGAATTTATAACTTCTCTTCTGTGGTCTGGATTTCCTTGAGGCTGCTCTTAAACTATGCTCTTTTTCAATGCACCCTGGAAGAAAATGAACCTCTCAGGGCCTCAGAATGCGAAAGTAGCCAAAATCCTCCCTTTGCTTCCCATTTTTTTCTTTTTTCTTTGAGACGGGAGTCTCATTCTGCCACCAAGGCTGGAGTGCAGTGGTGGAATCTCTTCGCTCACTGCAACCTCCGCCTCCGGGGTTCTCCGGGGTTCAAGCAATTCTCCTGCCTCAGCTTCCTGAGTACCTGGGACTACAGGCGTGCACCACCATGCACAGCTAATTTCTGTATTTTTAGTAGAGACAGAGTTTCACCATATTGGCCAGGCTGGTCTCGAACTCCTGACCTCAAGTGATCTGCCCACCTCAGCCTCCTAAAGTGCTGGGATTATAGGCATGAGCCACTGAGTCCTACCCCATTGCTGTTACAATACACTTACAGGCTTCACTTAGGCTTAAAGGAGGACACCTGAGCAGAATTGGGGTTCGTTTTACTATTCCAGTCTACACAACAGAATTTGAAGCCTGCCACCCTCTTACTTTCTCTAACATGCTGCATTTTCACTTTTAAAGAACAGAGACAACTAAAGGCAGGTGTGTGTTCTCTCTCTGTTGGAGACATTTTTTACAACCAGTTTCATTAACCAATTAGAACGCCTTCTTTTTCATTTGATATTCAAGACTTATGTGGCTCTGTTGCTTGAATTTACTGAAGAATCATGTGCATTTAAATAGTATGCTTGGTTCCAAGATGTCAGAAGAGGCCAGATACTGCTACGGACTCTTTGGGATCCAAGATACCAAGCAGTTACAAGAAGAGGAGCATGTGAATGGGCTTTTCCAAGAGAAATAGCAAATGCTCCTGTTTCTGCTTCTCTTGGTAATAGTCCCACTTAAAGGATACGGTTGTTAATCTACAACAGGAAGGGGATGCTAAATCTGGTGGAGAGTGAAAAAGATAGCACAAAATGAGGAAAAGGAATTAACCTATAAAAACTATGTGGGGAAAGGCTTATTCCTTTGAGTTGACCTTGAAACATTTCATCGCCTACTTCTGTGCCTCCAGCTGGCTTCCCATGGACAATAAACTCCTCAAAAAACGCTTAGTGTAAAGTCGTTGTTTGTCTTCATTAATTTACCCTGGTGACTCTGGGTGGGACATTACTCCACAGGGAGAAGTACAGTGCCAGTATAGCTCTAGACACTCACTGAATTACCAAGGGCCAAATTGTCACGCATAGCTGTTTACTTCCCTTTTGGCAGCCTTCCCTGTGGTGATGGTTGCCCCCTACTTCCCTAGCAAACCTAACTTGGTCTTTCTCACTTTTATCAGTATATTTCCATTCAGCACTCAAGCCATCCTAGACCAATGGCACTGTCTAGTCCATATGCCTAACACATGGCAGGCACTTAAAATACATTAGCTGAATCCAACACTTCCGCCTTTACTTCCAAATTAACATATTCTCTCAACTGAATGGGACTTGTCTCTTCCTTATTCTAGATGCTATTTCCTCCAACTGTACCAGGACAGCCAAATGACTATTCCTACTGTCAGAGATATTGCCCCACCTAGTTGTCACAGATCCTAGGCATTCATTTGTTTAAATCCACCTTGAGAAGAGCTGTACATCAAATTGTTGTTCCTTGGTTCCAAATGGATTATTTAGGGCCTTTTTGACAAGCAGATTGTCAAAGCATTTGGCTGTTTTTTTAATTTCCTAGGCATTCATTTGTTTAAATCCACCTTGAGAAGAACTGTACATCAAATTGTTGTTCCTTGGTTCCAAATGGATTATTTAGGGCTTTTTTGACAAGCAGATTGTCAAAGCATTTGGCTGTTTTTTTAATTGACAACAAGACCTTTCTCTTGCAGGTTGACACCAGAGAAAACACTAAAATTTCAAGTATCTAATGTTTATCCAAGTTTCAGTTGCAGAAAATAATATTTTTGAAGAATTACCTAAAGGATGTGTAGTCCAACCATTCCTCTGAGCCATCAAAATGTTATCTTTGGATCAAGTCAAACTGTCAGAGAACATTGATTTGGGCTTTTGCTTGTTGTGGCTGGTGTTTTGACGTTAACCTACAAGGAGGGAGATCATTTTTAAGAGACCATAAACAATTTTTGTTTGGGAACCTTTTATAGACATGTTGTCAATGGCTGTCACAAAGTATTTTCTTGAGGATTACACAAGAGAAGTTTCTCTTCAGTCTCAGTTCTAGGAATCTGACTTTTTGTACACTGTGAATGAGGCCTCTTTGCATTCATTTTAGGACGCTCGATTTTAAATTGGTGGCCCATCTTTAACAATGCACAGGACCTCAAAATTTTGTATGCTCACCTTACCTCTGGCTTTATTGTAATTTGCTGTTCTTTGCTACTTTATTGTAATCTAGCTACCTTTCTTTTCTGTTTCCTCAGATTTCCCTACTTAATTTTTTACTCTAGTATACTTCATATATCTCTGCCACAAATACTTTGGAGAAGAAGGCAGACATAAATATATTGTGATTTTTATAAATTCAAGGATCTATGTAGATCAATCTCAGACCTATATTATATTCAAATAACATTGTACAATAACCAAAGATGATTAAAAGAGAATTCCATTTTTACTTGCCATTTTTTAAAACTTTGAGGTAAATCCGCATGTATAGCACACAGCACCACTTACTAAAATTCTGTTTCTTCATCTATCCCTTCTCTCAGTCTCCTCTACTATCTTTCTCTTCCCACATCCCACAAGGCTCAGGCACCAAGACTCCATTCCCAACAGGTGTCTTCTCCCACTCCCCTCTCTCTTCCTTGTATTCATTAATTATGTGACCTCTCTTCATTAGGTAAGATCCTATCTGTTTTTGAAGAAAGGACAAATGAGAAAATGCAGCTGGTTCCTTGAGGATTCCTTTTTCTGGGGGAAGAGAGTAAGGCAAATAACATTCTGAAATAAATAATTTGTCTCATTACATATACATATTTTTTTTTAAATATATCAGTCACTAAAGCTTTATTAGGCTTTACTTAAGATATTATCCAAAAAGTCAGTACTTCTGGACACCTGAGGGCTGTATTAGTCTGTCTCACACTCCTGATAAAGACATGCCAGAGACTGAGTAATTTATTTATTTAGAGACTGATTCTTGTTCTATTGCCCAGGCGCAATCTCAGCTCACTGCAACCTCCACCTCTTGGGTTGAAGCAATTCTCCTGCCTCAGCT
The DNA here is from genome assembly GCA_004027835.1 of Alouatta palliata. Classification (NCBI taxonomy): domain Eukaryota; kingdom Metazoa; phylum Chordata; class Mammalia; order Primates; family Atelidae; genus Alouatta; species Alouatta palliata. The sequence continues at coordinate 3,206 of PVKV010012349.1, read as the reverse complement.
TCCCAAGTAGCTGGAATTACATGTGGTTGCTACCACACCCGGCTAATTTTTGTATTTGTTTACTAGAGACAGGGTTTCACCATGCTGGCCAGGCTGGTCTTGAACTCCTGACCTCAGGTCATCCACCCACCTTGGCCTTCCACAGTGCTGGATTACAGGTATGAGCCACTGTGCCCAGCCTGTGTCTGGGTAATTTATAAAGAAAAGAGGTTTAATTGACTCACAGTTGCACATGGGTTGGGAGGGCTCACAATCAGGGTGGAAGGCAAATGAGGAGAAAGTGGCAGGCAAGAGAGAACTGTGTAGGGGAACTCCCTTTTATAAAACCATCAGATGTCAGGTGCCATGGCTCATACCTGTGATCCCAGCACTTTGGGAGTCTGAGGCAGGTGGATCACCTGAGGTCTGGAGTTTGAGACCAGCCTGGCCAACATGGAGAAATCTCATCTCTAGTAAAAATACAAAATTAGCCAGGCATGGTGGCTCATGCCTGTAATCCCAGCTATTGGAGAGGCTGAGACAGGACAATCGCTTGAACCTGGGAGGTGGAAGTTGTGGTAAGCCGAGATCGCAGCACTACACTCTAGCCTGGGTAACAAGAGTGAAACTCCCGTCTTAAAAAAAACAAAAACAAAATCAAAAAACCCAACAGGTCTTGTGAGACTCATTCACTACCTCCAGAACATCATGGGAAAGACCAGCCCTCATGATTCAATTACCTCCCACTGAGTCCCTCCCATGACACATGGGAATTATGGAAGCTACAATTCAAGATGAGATTGGTGGGGACACAGCCAAACCATCTCAAGGGCCTTGATTACTTCTGAGGAGGGAGAGGAAGGAAAGAAGAAAAGATGGCATACACTGGAAAGGATGAGACTATACTGAGAAATAATCCCAAAGTAGGAAAATGCCATGTACAAGAACACATTCTTGGAATTCTTGCCTTTCAAAATTAGAACAACCTAAGCGTCGACTATTAGAGAAATGATTAAGTAAATTACAATCTATTCTTGAAATGGCATATTTTTCAGTCATAAAGTGTTTATTTATTTATTTATTTTTGGCTTGTTTGTTTGTTTGCTTGCTTTTTGATACAGGGTCTCGCTCTGTTGCCCAGCCTGGAGTGCAGTGGTGCTATCCCGGCTCACGGCAACCTCACCTCCCAGGTTCAAGTGATTCCCATGCCTCAGCCTCCCAAGCAGCTGAGATTACAGGTGCCCATCGCCACTACACCTGGCTAATTTTTGTATTTTTGGTAGAGATGGGGTATCACCAGGTTGATCAGGCTCATCCTGAGCTCCTGACCACAAATGATCTGCCCACCCCCGGCCTCCCAAAGTGCTGGGATTACCTGTGTGAGCTACCGTGCCCGGCAAAGTGTTTATTTTGAAGAATGTATTGCAGCAGTGAAAAAAATGTATGTAATAATAAGCAAAAAAAAAAAAAAAGCAAATCAGAAAATTGTATTATGCTGTAATCTACTTATCAATTTGTGTCTCTGTACCACCATTAGAGGAAAAAGCTAGGGGAAGGGTTGGGGGAGTCAGGTCAAGATTGAACCCTGAGGAACACTGATATTTATGGAATATTCCAGGAAGGGGTGCCTTCAAAGGAGACGAAAAAGATGAAGCAAAGAAGCCATGAAAAGGAGGGCACAGACAGCATGACATTCCAGAAGCTTAGAGAAGACGGCATATTCAAGGGGTCTGGCACTTAATATGAGTTACCACATTTAGTCCTCACAAAAGGCTTGGGTGAGAGATCCTGTTATACCCATTTTGCTATAAGCAAACTAGGTTTCAAGAGGTTGAGCACATTGGACATATCCCAGAGTAAGGGAGAGATGGGATTTGAGCCAAGGTCTGCCCCTAGGTATAAACCAAAAAGTATCTGGGGCAAGTCTCAACCAATTTATTAGGTTGGTGCAAAAGTAATTGCAGTTTTTGACATTAAAAAGTAGAGGAGGGCATGGTGGCTCACGCCTGTAATGCCAACACTTTGGTAGGCTGAGGCGGGTGGATCACCTGAGGTCTGGAGTTCGAGACCGGCCTGATCAACATGGTGAAACCACTTCTCTAGTAAAAATACAAAAATGAGCCAGTCACGATGGTGGGCACCTGTAATCCCAGCTACTCAGGAGGCTGAGGCAGGAGAATCGCTTGATCCCAGAAGGCAGAGTTTGTAGTGAGCTGAGATTGTGCCACTGCATACCAGCCTAGGTGACAGAGCGAGACTCCATCACACAAAAAAAAGTAATGGAAAGTTTATTTTGCCAAAGTTAAGGACGCACCTGTGACACAGCCTCAGGAGTTCCTGAAGACTCATGCCCAAGATGGTCAAGGTATAGCTTCCTCTTACATGCTTCAGGGAGATATAACACATCAGTCAATTGAACCATTTACATTGGTTCAATCTGGAAAGGTGGGACAACTCAAAAGGGGGGTGCTTCTAGGTCCTAGGCAGATTTAAACATGTTCTGATTGGCAGTTGGTTGAAAAACTTATTATTAGTAGAAAGGAATGTCTGGGTTACAATAAGGGGTTGTGGAAACCTAGGTTTTATACCTCCAAGTAGAAGGCTTTAGAGAAAATAGACTGTGAATGTTTCTAATCAGACTTAAGCTCTGTGTTGATGTTACTGCTGGAAGGGTGTAATGAGGCATGTCCAACCCATGCTTCCCATTATGGCCTCAATCAGTTAAATTTTAGGGTGCCCTGGCAAAGGAGGGAGACCATTCAGATGGTTGGGAGGGCCTTCAACTTTTATTTTTGGTTTACATTCACAGAGCATGTGCTCTTTGCTTTATACCAGGCTGCCTCCCTGCCATGTTAGAAAGATCTTCTGAATGTCTGTGAAGTCGTAGTTTAGGTGGGATCAGTCAGTTGTATTTTCTCTTCAATAATTTTTTTTTTTTTTTTTTGAGATGGAATCTCACTTTGTCGCCCAGGATATAGAGCAGTGGCACAATCTTGGCTCACTACAACCTCCACCTCCCAAGTTCAAGCAGTTCTCCTGCCTCAGCCTCCTGAGTAGCTGGGACTACAGGCACGCACCACCACGCCCGGCTAATTTTTGTATTTTTAGTGGACACAAAGTTTCACCATATTGGTCAGGCTGATCTTGAACTCCTGACCTCGTGATCCACCTGTCTTGGCCTCCCAAAGTGCTGAGATTACAGGTGTAATTTTTTTTTTTTTTTTTTT
>PVKV010012348.1:0-66081 GCA_004027835.1 Alouatta palliata | reverse complement strand
TCTGCTGTAGGACTGCTGAGGTCCACTCCTGGCCCTGCTTGCCTGGGGATCACCTGCAGTGGCTGTAGAACAGTAAGGGTTGCTGCCAGTTTCTTCTTCTGCTATCTTTGTCCCAGAAGATTACCCACCAGATGTCAGTCTGAGCTCTCCTTTATGAGGTGACTCGTTGGATATACGGGGGTCAGGGAGCTGCTTGAGGCAACAGAGTATTCTTTATAGGAGCTCAAGTGCTGAGCTGTGAGCTCCGTTGTTCATTCAGAGTTGCTGGGCAGGTACGTTTAAGTCTGCTGCAGCAGAACTCATAAACCCCTTTTTTTTCCCCCAGGTGCTCTGTCCGGGGAGTTAGGGTTTTATTTATGAGTTTCCCTTGTGCTGTTGCCTTTTTCTCAGGGCTGCCTTACCCATCGATGAGGCAGCCTAGTCACTGCCTGCAGAGGCTTTGCTGAGCTGGTGTGGGCTCCGCCCAGCTGCCGTGTGAACTTCCCTGCAGTCCAGTTTATACCGGTGTAGTTAGAACTGCCTCTGCAATGGCAAACTCCGTCCATAGTGGCAGACTGCCTCAGTAATGGCGGACGCCCCTCTCCCACAGAGCTGGACCGTCCCAGGTTCAGCTGTGCTTGCTATGAAACTCTCGATCCTGAGCGTTTCTGATGGCTGTTTTTTTTGTGTGGGGGTGGGACCAGCCGAGCCTGATCACCTGGCTCCCTGCCTCAGAGTGTCTTTTTTAGTTGGTCGACTGTCTCCCAGGTGTTCCAGCCGCCTGTTGAAAAGGCGCCGAGATCTGTGTGATTTCCCGTGCAGTGACCCACTGCGCCGGCTGAAACCGCGGGTGCTGGCGTTTTTTGCCCGGGAAATCTCCTGGCCTGGTTGCCTATTTCAGTCCCCTTTTTTAATCAGATGAATGGGCGGCTCTTCCTTCCCAGAGCTCCAATTGCCAGCTAAAACGGCACCCGGACCCACGTATTTTGTATGGGGAACCGCTGCGCCAGGGCGCCGCTCCAAACAGCGGCGGCGAAAACAGCCGCGCCGGCGAAAATAGCCACGCCGGCCAAACCAGCTGCGCTGGCGACCCTTGGGGCCCCTCCCCCTGGGAATATCCTGGTCTGTGGGCAATAAAAATCCGTCTGGGAATGTGGCATCCACTCACCCTCCACGCTTTCACTGGGAGCTGCAATCCTCAGCTGCTCCTAATCGGCCATCTTGGATCTCCCCCCGGTAGCTTCTTATTCACATAAGTTGTAATGACCTCAGCAGTGCCAATTGTGCTGAATTGAGATCAGGGTCCAGTTCTATTAAACTCTCGTAGAAAAGAGTTTTGTTGGTTTCCAGAAAGTTAATCTTATTGTATCATTTTGAATGGAGGTTGTTAACAACTTGAGTCAGCAGTTCCTGGGAAGTTTCTGAGAGTCCTTAGATAAAGATTTGTTGGCCAGCCATTGCGTTGAAAGTGGTGGTGGCAGTCTGGGCTAAATTGTACAGATGCTCTGCAGACAAATAGCTGATTATATTAGTAGCACCTCCTTCCACCTCTGCCTTCACAGGGTTAAAAGTGTGCTTTCTCCACCAGTCAGGACTGTTGCCCTCCTTTCACACATGTGACTGATATTACCAGTCCTTTTTCCAGTCCTCTTCTTGTCTTAGCTATACCTTGTCCCTAAATTGTTTATTAGTCCATCTTTGCATTGCTACAAAGGAATACCTGAGGTTAGGTAATTTATAAAGAGGTTTAAATGATTCAAGTTCTGCAAGCTGTACAGGAAACATTGCATCAGCATCTGTATCTGGTGAGGGCCTTAGGAGGCTTACAATCATGGTGGAAGGCAAAGGGGGAACCGGTGTATTACATCATGAGAGTGGGAGCAAAGCAGTGGGGGATGTGCTACTTTTTTAAACAACCAGATTGCACATGAACTCAGAGCAAGAACTCACTCATTATTGTGAGGACAGCACCAAGGTATCAATGAGGGATCTGCCCCCAAGACCCAGATGCTTCTCACTAGGCCCACCTTCAACACTGGAGATCACATTTCTACATGAGATTTGGAGGGGACACACATCCAGACCATATCAACTTGTCCTTGATGACCCAGCAGTTGTTTCTTTGTATCCCTTGTACCTGTAACATCTCTGATCTCTGATGCATGCAGCACCTTAAGAGTCATCATCTCAGGATCATTATCATCAATGTGTGTAACTATCCAAATCCAGCAAGCATACCCAGGCGGCTAAAGTAGTACCAGGTTAGAATCACTAACCCCTGACTCCTTTTTGCTACTGCCATATTCCAGTGGCCCACGGTCCTAAAGGTAGGCAGGAAGGAACAAAGGTAGAGTGAGAAGGATTAATTATGTAGTGCTAATTATACTTGTTTCATTTGGTCTCTTCAGCCATCTAAGCTTCATCTTCCTTCCTCACTTCATAACTAAACATTACATTTTGATAAGTATCCTTCCATCACATTTATAGCACAAACTGACTGTCATATGTGTGTGTTACAGTGGAGGGTGAGCCTTGGCCATTCAACTGTCCTTTCAGTTTTTCCTTTGAGTCCATGCCATCTTTCAATAGTGCCTGCTGCCTGAGCAGCACAGATCTGATGAGTGTGTAGGTTCCAGTGATGTTCATCCTCAGGCTCCTGGGTCTTGTGCCATCTGCTGCTATAATGTTTGTCTCACAGAGGCTGAAACTTGACCATCCAGTCATCTTGCTGAAAACTTCCTAAGTCTGGTAAAGAGATTTAGATATTCAGATACAAGAAACTCAGGGATCCCCAAATAGGTACAATTCGAACTGTATAAGGACTTGGGTCTTTTTTCTTTTTAAACAAAAGCAGACACTACAACAACCAATAGCTGTTGCAGACCAGGAGCTTATCTTATCCCCTTGGCAGGGAGCTAAGGGAGCACAGGTCAGAGAAGCTAGACTGCAGGGTCAGCTGGAGCTGCACGGAAGTTTCTTCTTTTCTTTGTATCTTAAAAAAATAAAGTTTTATTGAGACATAATTTACATACAACACAATTCTCCCATTTAAAGTGAACAATTTAATGGTTTTTAGTATAGTCATAGAGCTGTAAAACCATCACTGCAGTCGACTTAGAATATTTTCATCACCTCAAAAAGAAACCTCATCCCTCTTACCCATCAACCCACTATCACCACTCCGTCGTACCCTTGGCAATCACTAATCTACTTCTGTCTCTACAGACTTTCCTTTTCTGGACATTTCATACAAATGGCATTATACAATATATGGACTTTTGCGACTGGATTATTTTACTTAGCATAATGTCCTCAAGGTTCATACATGTTGCAGCATGTATCAGTACCTCATTCCTTTTTATGGCCAAATAATATTCCATTCAAGAACAGACCACATTTTTTTTCATTGGTTGATAGACATTTGGGTTGTTTCCACCCTTTGGCTGCTGTGAATAGTTCTACCATGAACATTCATCTACAAGTTTTCTGTCTTCAGTTCTGTGGGATATACACCTAGAAATGCAATTGCTAGATCTTATGGTAATTGTGTTTAACTTATGGAGGAACCATCAGTCAGTTTTCCAAATTGACACCATTTTATATCCCCACCTGTAGTGTACAAGAGTTCCAATTTCTCCACACCCTCAGCAACAGTAACAGAACTTGTTATTCTCTTACATTTTTATTCTGGTGAGTTTAAAGTCATATCTCATGATTTTTATTTCTCTATTGACTAGTAATGTTAAATATCTTTTCATGTGCTTCTTCACAATTTGTGAGTCTTCCTTGGAAAATTTCTATTTAGGTCCTTTGCCCATTTTTGAATTATGCTGCTTGGTTTTTGCTGTTGTCAGTGTTCCTTATATATTTTGCATACTAGACTCTTATACATAGGATATGTAAATATTTTCTGCCATTGTCTTAAGTTTTTACTTTTTGATCATGTCTTTGGATGCACAAAATTTTTTAACTTTCATAAATTCTAATTTATCTATTTTTTATTTGTTGCTTGTACTTTTGGTGTCATATCTAAGAATCTACTATAAAAATCAAGGTCATAAAGATTTACTACTGTTTGTTTGCTTATAAAGTTTTTATTGTTTAAGCTCTTGAATTTAAGTCTTCAATACATTTTCAGTTAATATTCATTTATTCTGTGGCGTCTCAGTCCAATTTCATTATTTTGCACATGGATTCACTTGCTCAATCACCAGTTGTTGAAGACTATTCTCTCCCATAGTCTTGGCATCCTTGTTGAAAATCAGTTGACTACAGACGTGTGGGCTTATTTCTGGACTCTGAATTCAATTCCACTTTTAGTGGAGGATTTGAAAATCAGCATCTTGGTGCCAAGTGTGCTCATGGCTACTGGGTGTCACTTCTAGTGCCTCTTGGTGGACCGAGCTGACAAAGGTATGTACATACACACATACCTTTCTCAGCTCTGTCTGATACATATATATATATATATATGGGTTTGTGTGTGTGTGAGTATAAACTCCAATACCATGAGATTCATTTTATCCTTTCTCCTTTCCATGCTTTCAAATTATTTCTCTGACACGGAGAAACCTAGCTCCCATTTTCCTCAATAGATTTACTTATTCACTCAATCAATTTAGTTATTTGCTTAATGTAGCAGATTGCTGGCTGCCTCCTCACCCTGAGGGCACTGGCACAACATGCCTTCCACTGGATCTTCCCCCCACCCTTATACCTGACCATGGATCCACAAAACTGGAAACTATGACACCTTCATGCAGTAATTCCAGCCTGCTTCCTCAGCCATCAGGCACTTTGACACCTCCATGTATCTGCCCCTTCCCCCACATGCTTATCCTACAAATTACTCAGATTATTAGGTTAGAAAAGGAATTTCAAACTGCTATAACTCTATCAACATAGATAGTTTAGAAGGTGATGGAGAGATATGTTAAGAGTGTCTATTTGGTTTCTGGTTTGTGCAAATGGATGTTTCATTCAGTATTCACTGAGGTAAGAAATGTTGGAAGGGAATATAGTGTGATTTCGGGTTTAGATATATTAATTTTTATGTGCCATTAAGACAGCCAAGTGGAAGCCAGGCACAGGGGTTGATGCCTGTAATACTAGCACTTTGGGAGGCCAATGTGGGTGGATTGCTTGAGCCCAGTAGTTTGCAACCAGCCTGGGCAACATGCTGAAACCCTATCTCTTCAAAAAAATACAAAACAATTACCCAGGCATGGTGGTGCCTGTAGTCCCAGCTACTTGCAAGGCTGAGGTCAGAAGGTCAAGGCTGCAGTGAGCCCTGATCTTGCCACTGCACTCTAGTCTGGGCAACAGAGTGAGACCCTATCTCAAAAATGATTTTTTTTTTTAAATTTGAAAACACAGCCAAGTGAAATGTCCAGTAGACAGGTGAAAATGTAGGTCTGGAGTTCATATAGAGGCATGGACAGATACAGATTTGTGTGTCAACTGCATATAGCTAAGCAAAGATAGAGAAGTCTATGAATGAATTTGAGAAGGAACAGATAGAGAAGAAAAGAATAGCAGGAAGAATAGCCAGAGAAGAAAATAAGAGAGGCCAAGGAGGTAGATTTCAAGGAAGAGTGACCAACTGTGTCAATACTGAGAGGTTCATTAAGGACGGGAAAAGCAACTATTGACTTTCACAGTGTGGAGATCATGGGTGACATTGGCAGGAATACTTTCAATGGAGTGCTGGGGGCAGAGGTCACAAGGCAATGAGTTGAAATTATGGGACAAAGAAGAACACAGAGGGGACTTCCACCAAGATGACTGAATAGGAACAGCTCCAGAGCGCAGCTCCCAGCAAGAGAGATGCAGAAGTTGAGTGAACTCCACATTTCCAACCAAGGTAACAAGTTCATTTCAATGGGACTGGTTGGACAGTGGGTGTAGCCGAGTGAGGATGAACCAAGACAGGGCGGGGCACTGCCCCACCCAGGAAGTGTAACCAATCGGAGGACCGGGGACTTTACCCCCTCAGCATTCCAGTTCAAATACTGCATTTCTCCCATTCCCTTTGCAACCCACAGTCTGGGAGAATGCCACCAGGCTGAGAAGGATCACAAGTTGCCAGCGCAGATCTGAGCTACAGCTCCAGCCAGCCCGGCGCCATGAGTTGTCAGCACAGAACTAGGGGGAGGTTTTGGCTAGCACCAAGAGTGCCTGCAGGACAGATCTCCCCAGAAAGACAGAGAGCTGAAAGCAGGGAGACATGTGATATGCTTGGCAGGTCCCACTCCCACAAAGACCAGCAAACTGAAGCCCTGTCACTTCAGAGTTTTGCAGCCAGCACATCAGTTCAAGCTTAACCCAGGATGATTGAACTCAGTAGGAGGAAGGGCATCCACCATTGCAAAGGTGGGTCTAATCTTACCTGCATAAACAAAAGCCAGAGGAAGGAAGCCCACACAGCAGCCGACCCATACAGCAGCCGGCTGAGTTTGAGGCAGCCCAGTAGCACCTCTGTGGGCAGACAAGGGACAGACTACCTCCTGAAGCAGCTCCCTGCTCCCTGTATAACGAAAAAAAAAAAAAAAAAAAAAAGCCTCATACAGCAGAGGGACCTGTTTGAAGGAAAACTAAAATACAAAAAGAAATTACTTCAACATCAACAAAAAGGACGTCCACTCAGAGACCCCATCCGAAATCACCAACTTCAAAGATAAAGGCAGATAAACCCACAAAGACGGGAAGAAACCCAGTGCAAAAAGGATGAAATAATCAAAGACCAGAACATCTCTCCTCCTCTAAGGGATCACAACTGCTCAACAGCAAGGGAACAAAACAGGATGGAGAATGAATTTGACGAATTGACAGAAGCAGGCTTTAGAAGGTGGGTAATAACAAACTTCTCTGAGCTAAAGGAACATGTTCTAACCCAATGTGAAGAAACTGAAAACCTTGAAAAAAGGTTAGACGGAATGCTAACTAGAATAACCAGCTTATAGAAGAAGATAAACAACTTGATGGAGCTGAAAAACATAGCACGAGAACTTCACAAAGCATATACAAGTTTCAATAGCTAAATCAATCAAGCAGAAGAAAGGCTATCAGAGATTGAAGATCAACTCAAGGAAATAAAACAAGAAGGCAAGAAAAGAAAAAAAAGAGTGAAAAGAAATGAACAAAGCCTCCAAGAAATATGGGATTATGTGAGAAGACCCAATCTGCGCTTGATCAGTGTACCAGAATGTGACAGGGAGAATGAATCCAAGCTGGAAAACACTCTTCAGGATATCATCCATGAGAACTTCCCCAACCTAGCAAGGCAGGCCAACATTCAAATACAGGAAATACAGAGAACACCACAAAGATACTCTAAGAAGAGCAACCCCACACACATAATCGTCAGATTCACCAGGGTTGAAACAAAGGAAAAAATGCTAAGGGCAGCCAGAGAGAAAGGTTGGGTCACCCACAAAGGGAAACCCATTAGACCCACAGCAGATCTCTCAGCAGAAACCCTACAAGCCAGAAGAGAGTGGGGGCCAATATTAAACATCCTTAAAGAAAACAACTTTCAAACAAAATTTCATATTCAGCCAAACTAAGCTTCATAAGTGAAGGAGAAATAAAATGCTTTATGGACAAGCAATTGCTGAGAGATTTCGTAACCACCAGACCTGCCTTACAAGAACTCCTGAAAGAAGCACTCAACACGAAAAGGAACAACCAGTAGCAGCCACTGCAAAAATGTACCAAAGGGTAAAGACCAACAACGCAATGAAAAAACTGCATCAAGTAACGGGTAAAACAACCAGCAAGTAACAAAATGGCAGGATGAAATTCACACATAACAATATTAATGTTAAATATAAACTGCCTAAATGCCCCAATCAAAAGACACAGACTGGCAAACTGGATAAAAAATCAAGACCCACTGGTGTACTGTATTCAGGAGACCCATCTCACAGGCGAAGACACATATACACTAAAAATAAAGGGATGGAAGATTTACCAAGCAAATGAAGAGCACAAAAACACATACACACACACACACACACACACACACACACACACACAAAGGGGTTGCAATCCTAATCTCTGATAAAACAGAGTTTAAACCAACAAAGATCAAAAGAGACAAAGAAGGACATTACATAATGGTAAAAGGATCAATGCAACAAGAAGATCTAACTATCTTAAATATATATGCAGCCAATACAGGAGCACCCAGATACATAAAGCAAGTTCTTAACGACCTACAAAGAGACTTAGACTCCCACACAACAATAGTGGGAGACTTTAACACTCGACTGTCAATATTAGACAGATCAACGAGACAGAAAATCAACAAGGACATCCAAGACTTTAACACAGATCTGGAGCAAGTGGACCTAATAGACATCTACAGAACTCTCCACCCAAAATCCACAGAATATACTTCTCAGCACCACATCGTACTTACTCTAAAACTGACCACATAATTGGAAGTACATCACTCCTCAGCAAATGCAAAAGAACAGAAATCATAACAAACAGTCTCTTAGACCACAGTGCAGTCAAATTAGAACTCAGGATTAAGAAACTCACTCAAAACTGCACAACTACATGAAACTGAACAACCTGATCCTGAATGATGACTGGATAAACAACGAAATGAAGGCAGAAATAAAGATGTTATTCAAAACCAATGAAAATGAAGGCACAATGTACCAGAATCTCTGAGACACATTTAAAGCAGTGTCTAGAGGGAAATTTATAATAATAAATGCCCACATGAAAATCAAGGAAAGATCTAAAATCAAGAACCTATCATCAAAATTGAAAGAGCCAGAGGAGCAGGATCAAAAAAACTCAAAAGCTAGCAGAAGACAAGAAATAACTAAGACCAGAGCAGAAATGAAGGAGACAGACACACACACACACACACACACACACACACACACACACACACACAAAAACGCTTCAAAAACATCAATAAATCCAGGAGCTGGTTTTCTTTAAAAGATCAACAAAATAGACAGACTGCTAGCCAGACTAACAAAAAAGAAAAGAATCAAATAGATGCAATAAAAATGATAAAGGAGATATCACCACTGATTCCACAGAAATACAAACTACCATCAGAGATTACTACAAACAACTCTATGCACATCAACCAGTAAATCTGGAAGAAATGGATAAATTCCTGGACACTTGCACTCTCCCAAGACTAAACCAGGAAGAAGCTGAATCGCTGAATGGACCAATAACAGGGTCTGAAGTTGAGGCAGCAATTAATAGCCTACCAACCAAAAAAAGTCCAGATAGGTTCACAGCCGAATTCTGCCAGATGTACAAAGAGGAGCTGATACCATTCCTTCTGAAACTATTCCAAACAATACAAAAAGAGGGAATCCTCCCTAACTCATTTTATGAGACCAACATCATCCTGATACCAAAATCTGGCAAAAACTCAACTAAAAAAGAAAACTTCAGGCCAATATCCAGGATGAACATAGATGCAAAAATCTTTAATAAAATACTGGCAAACTGAATGCAACAGCACATCAAAAAGCTTATCCATCACAATCAAGTAGGCTTCATCCCAGGGATGCAAGGCTGGTTCAACATACACAAATCTGTAAATGTAATCCGTAACATAAACAGAAACATAGACAAAAACCACATAATTATCTCAATAGAGGCAGAGAAGGCCTTTGACAAAATTCAACAGCCCTTTATGCTAAAAACTCTCCATAAAGTAGGTATCGATGGAACATATCTCAAAATAATAAAAGCTATTTATGACAAACCCACAGCCAATATCATACTGAATGGGCAAAAATTGGAAGCATTCCCTTTGAAATCTGGCACTAGACAAGGATGCTCTCTCTCACCACTCCTATTCAATATAGTATTGGAAGTTCTAGCCAGAGCAATCAGGCAAGAAAAAGAAAGGGTATTTAATTAGAAAAGAGGAAGTCAAATTGTCTCTATTTGCAGACGACATGATTGTATATTTAGAAGACCCCATCGTCTCAGCCCAAAATCTCCTGAAACTGATAAGCAACTTCAGCAAAGTCTCAGGATACAAAATCAATGTGCAGAAATCACAAGCATTCCTATACGCCAATAACAGATAAACAGAGAACCAAATCATGAGCAAACCGCCATTCACAATTGCTACAAAGAGAATAAAATACCTAGGAATACAACTAACAAATAATGTGAAGGACTTCTTCAAGGAGAACTACAAACCACTGCTCAAGGAAATAAGAAAGGACACAAACAGATGGAAAAACATTCCATGCTCATGGTTAGGAAGAATCAATATCATGAAAATGGCCATACTGCCCAAAGTAATTTATAGATTCAACACTATCCCCATGAAGCTACCAATGACTTTCTTCACAGAACAGGAAAAAACCACCTTAAACTTCATATGGAACCAAAAGAGAGCCCATAGTCAAGTCAATTCTAAGCAAAAAGAACAAAACTGGAGGCATCACGCTACCTGACTCCAAACTATACTACAAGGCTACAGTAATCAAAACAGCATGGTACTGGTACCAAAACAGAGATATAGACCAATGGAACAGAACAGAGGCCTCAGAGGTAACGCCACACACCTACAACCATCTGATCTTTGACAAACCTGACCAAAACAAGAAATGGGGAATGGATTCAATAAATGGTGTTGGGAAAACGGGCTAGCCATGTGCAGAAAGCTGAAACTGGAGCCCTTCCTTACACCTTATACAAAAGTTAACTCCAGATGGATTAAAGATTTAAACATAAGACCTAACACCATCAAAACCCTAGAAGAAAACCTAGGCAATACCATTCAGGACATAGGCATAGGCAAGGACTTCATGACTAAAATACCAAAAGCAATGGCAACAAAAGCCAAAATCGGCAAATGGGATCTAATTAAACTTAAGAACTTCTGCACAGGAAAAGAAACAATCATTAGAGTGAACTAGCAACTAACAGAATGGGAAAAAAATTTTGCAATCTATCCATCAAACGGCTAACATCCAAAATCTAACAAGAACTAAAACAGATTTACAAGAAAAAACAAACTAACAAACCCGTTCAAAAGTGGGCAAAGGATATGTACAGAAACTTTTGAAAAGAAGATAATTTACTGAAGATTTTTGCATCTATGTTGATCATGGATATTGGCCTGAAGTTTTCTTTTTTTGTTGAGTCTCTGCCGGGTTTTGGTATCAGGATCATCTTGGTCTCATAAAATGATTTCAGAAGGATTCCCTCTTTTTGGATTGTTTGGAATAGTTTCAGAAGGAGTGGTACCAGCTCCTGTTTGTACATCTGGTAGAATTCAGCTGTGGACCCATCTGGACCTGGGTTTTTTTTGGTTGGTAGGCTATTAATTGCTGCCTCAACTTCAGCCCTTGTTATTGGCCTGTTCAAGGTTTCAACTTCTTTCTGGTTTAGGCTTGGGAGGGTGCAAGTGTCCAGGAATTTATCCGTTTCTTTCAGGTTTACTGGTTGATGCGCATAGAGTTGTTTGTAGTAATCTGTGATTGTAGTTTGTATTTCTGTGGAGTCGGTGGTGATATCCCCATTATCATTTTTTATTGCATCTATTTGATTCCTCTCCCTTTTCTTTTTTATTAATCTGGCTAGCGGTCTATTTTGTCGATCTTTAAAAAAAAAAAACAACAGCTCCTGGATTTATTGATTTTTTGAAAGATTTTTGTGTCTCTATCTCCTTCAGTTCTACTCTGATCTTAGATTATAAATCATTCTATTATAAAGACACATGCACACGTATGTTCATAGTGGCATTGTATACAATAGCAAAGACCTGAAACCAACCCAAATGCCCATCGATGATACACTGGGCAAGGAAAATGTGGCACATATACACCATGGAATACTATGCAGCCATAAAAAGTGATGAGTTTGTGTCCTTTGTAGGGACATGGATGAATCTGGAAACCATCATTCTCAGCAAACTGACACAAGAACAAAAAATCAAACACCGCATGTTCTCACTCATAGGTGGGTGTTGAACAATGAGAAAACATGGACACAGGGAGGGGAGCATCACACACTGGGGTCTGTTAAGGGGGGTGAAGGGAGGGACAGTGGGGGCAGGAGGGATAACGTGGGGAGAAATGGCAGAGGTAGGTGATGGGGGGATGGAGTTGGCAAACCACATTGCCATGTGTGTACATATGCAACAATCCTGTAAGATCTGCACATGTATCCCAGAACCTAAAGTACAATTAAAAAAAAAAAAAGAAGATATTTATGCAGCCAAGGAACATATGAAAAAAAGCTCACCGTCACTGGTCATTAGAGAAATGCAAATCAAAACCACACTGAGATACCATCTCACACCAGTTAGAATGGCGATCATTAAAAAATCTGGAGACAACAGATGCTGGAGAGGATGTGGAGAAATAGGAACACTCTTACACTGTTGGTGGGAGTGTAAATTAGTTCAACCATTGTGGAAGACAGTGTGGTGATTCCTTGAGGATCTAGAAATAGAAATACCATTTGACCCAGCAATCCCATTACTGGGTATATATCCAAAGGATTATAAATCATTCAATTATAAAGACACGTGCACATGAATGTTCACTGTGGCACTTTTACAACAGCAAAGACCTGGAACCAACCCAAATGCCCATCAATGATAGACTGGACACAGAAAATGTGGTACATATACACCACGGAATACTATGCAGCCATAAAAAACGATGGGTTCGTGCCCCTTGTAGGGACACAGATGAATCTGGAAACCATCATTCTCAGCAAACTGACACAAGAACAGAAAACCAAATACAGCATGTTCTCACTCATAGGTGGGTGTTGAACAATGAGAACATATGGGCACAGGGAGGGGAACATCACACACTGGGGTATGTTGGGGGGTGGGGGTTTAGGGGAGGGACAGCAGGTGGTGGGGACGTTGGGTAGGGATAACACTGGGAGAAATGCCTGATGTAGGTGACAGGGGTATGGAGACAGCAAACCACCATGGCATGTGTGTACCTATGCAACAATCCTGCACGATCTCCACATGTACCCTAGAACTTAAAGTACAATTAAAAAAAAAAAAACAGAACAAGTATATATAGTTACCATCAGAGTCTTGGATGTGACTGAAAATAGAGAATCTAGTGTTCATAAGGGGATACAGGGTTGTGTAAAGTTAAGCCAGATTGGTGCAGCTGGGAAAATGATACATCTTGTTTACACCACTGTTCCTTGTGATGCTCAACACTTTTAAAGCTGGACACTGAGCTAAAAGAAACCTTGGTGGTCAACGACCCTAATCTCATTCTATACCTAAAGAAAATGAAACCCAGAAAGGGGAAAGAACTTGTGCTAAAGGTTGGCCTGTAAAAACATTCCAATCATTTTATTCCTCTCAAATTTTCGGTCACCCTTTTCTTATTTCATAAAACAGGTACCATACATCCCAGTTCCTTACTTAAAACTTACACAGCATTTTATTTTACAATAATTATATACTTAGAGGAAGCTGGAAAAATAGTACAGAGTCTCACGTATCATTTACCAGTTCCCTCCAGTGGTATGGTCTTTTGTAACTCTAAGTACAACTTCATATCCAAGATACTGACAATGATATTATACTGCTATCTAGACTACAGACTTTATTCAGTATCACCAGATTTTACATGCATTCATTTGTGTGTATGTAGGTCCATACAACTTCAGCACAGGTATAGATTCCAGTATGGAACAAGCACACAGAAAAGTGTGTCTTTTTGGAAGACACATTTATCATTTGTGGTTTTACATGGTAAGAGTAATGTAACCAAACTTTTTTAAGCATGGTTTTTATTACATCCTAAGTCCTAAATGTTTCTAGGGAAACACATTTATATTATAATGGAAATTCCTAGGCAGATAGGATCTGCTCAATAGAAATTTACTTCAGAGTCAAATATGCTAGAACTCATGTTTGGTTAAAAAGGGTACCTTCAGAGATTCATTGTTTAGTAGGTGTCTCAGGATATACATTTTAGAAATCAAGAAGGAAGATACTGCCCTCTCAGTGAGGGCATAGAGGTGGGGTGCTTCCTTCCACTCACACTAGATTTATTATTTGCTTGTTCAACATAAGCATCATATCTACAAAACTGAAACATGAAATATTCTAGCAAGTGAATGTATTTGAAAATGAAGACTTCCAAGTTAAAAGGGAAATATAAATGTTTAAAATACACTCCCCAGACATTTTATTATAAGATATTCCTTGCCAATGTAACTCCCATAGCCTTTTTAAAAATAACTTTCATATTCTACTTAAATCATTTTGTATATGCTCTTTATAGGTCAGTTATAGGTAGGAGGGTTCAGTAAACTCAAATTAAACTGTCAGGAAGCCATCCTGTGCTGATTGCATGTGAAAACTTATCTACTGGGATGTAAAAAGAATTGCTCTATAGTTTGCCTGCATGTGAGCTGTGTGCATTTTAGATTGTGTTTCGTACACAAATTGAAAAAGAAGTTTTTTACCCCACTTTGTCGCCTGCTTTATTGTAGAGAAGAAAGTTCTTGCATAAGCTCTTCTTTTTCTTGTTGCAATTCCCGCAAATGCTGCTGGTTTTGCTCCAGTCTGTCCTCCAACCACTGTAGGAGAGGCCCACTGACTGCCGACATCTGACTGCACAGATTCTTGGTAAACACTTCAACAGGAAAAATAAAGATGAAAATAATTGTGGAAAAGCACCGTCCACTAGCATGTTCCCACTCCATCACCAACAGACTCTCAACCATGAGCATAGAAAGAAGGGTTTGGAGAAGGAAGTAGAAAAAGTATAATTATTAGGACTGGTAAACAATTTTCTATGCCTAGCCAGGGAAAAAACAGAAGAGCTGAGCACAGAAAATACCCATTCTGAGGCCATCCTGAATCCATAAGCCAGAGGAAAGCCTGGCAGAAAGATGGCCAGCTCTTTACTCACTTAGGCAAAAGGGCTAAGAGCCACAGAAGGGTTCCTTTCCCCAGCCTTTCAGACCTTCCTGTGCTGTAAATCACCATAACCTCCTAATGGGCCAGAAGTCAGCCTTCTGCAATTTACATTTCCAGAGAGCCCTGTAGGTACATCAAATGTTATGTATATTGAAGAAAATATACATTAATTGAATACACCGGAGAGCTCCTCTTTTAAAATGAAGAAGAAACAGAGGAATGAAGAGTAAGGGAGTTACCATGTTTTATGCTTTACTGTGAATGTTCAGCTTCATGGTGAGACAAAGATTTTATGATACTTTTAAAACAAATTCCATTTATGTAAGTATCTTTTTCTCGCTCATAATACGTGACTGTTATTGAAATGACCACCGTCCAGCGTTTTGCTATTTTAAAGACTGCAGTTAAGTAGAATTGCTACATCTAAGTACATGTATATTTTAAAACTAATTATCCAGTATTTTCCAGATTGTACTAAATTATATCTCCAGGAACAGGGAGACTGCTCACTTCCCTCACATCCTCACCTAATTGTCTCTCAATTTAATCTTTGCCAAAAGAAAAGGTGAAAAACTGATAACCTTATCTTAATCTATCCTTTTAAAGATAATAATTAACATTTTTATTTTTGTAGGGGCCCATAAAAGTCTTTAATTTTTATTTAGTCAATCTTTCCTTTTGTGAATTCAGGGTCTCACATTATACTTAGGCCATTACCTTCCTAGAGTCTGAAAAAATTCTTAAAATTTCCTCCTATATTTCTTTTACTTATAAAATAAGCTTTTGGGGGTATAATTTACAGACAGTAAAATGAACCAATTTAAAGTAAACAGTTCTATGAGTTTTGACAAAGGTATACCCCATGTTATAATTTGGATCTTTGGCCCTCCAAACCTCATGTTAAAATTTGATCCCCAATGTGGGAGGTGAGACCTCATATGAGGTGTTTGGGTCATGGGAGTGGGTCCTTCATTAATATATTAATGTCCTCCCTTAGGGGTGACTTCTTTCTCTGTTAGTTCCCACAAGAACTGCTGTTAAAAAGAGCCTGCCCCCTCCACCATTCTCTCATTTCCTCTCTTGCCACCTGATGTCTGCATACACAGGCTCCCCTTTGCCTTCTGTCATGAGTGGAAGCCCTCAGGAAATACAGATGCCAGCACCACGCTTCCTTTTCAGTCTGCAAAACTGTAAAGCCAAATAAACCTCTTTTCTTTATAAATTACCCAGCCTCAGGTATTCCTTCATAACAATACAAAATGAACTAAGACATCTCATGTAACCAGTGCTAGTCAAGATATATATCAAAGAATCCCCTCTGCAGTTTCCTTTGCATCAAATGCCCCTTCACCCCTGGGCCAGGCAGTTATCACACCATAGATTAGTTTTGCTTATTCTTGAACTTGGAACCATGGAGTATGTAGCCTTCATGCAATACTTCCTTTACCTGGCATAATGTTCTTGAGACTTGTCCTGTTCGTTCATGTTTCAGAAGTTTGTTCTTTTCATTGTTTAGTACTCCATTCTACGGATATATCCGAGTTTATCCATTTACCCACTGATGCACATTTGTATTGTTTCTACCTTTTGGCTATTGTCAATAATGCTGGTGTGAACATTTGTGTACAGGTTTTGTTTGAGCAGCTGTTTTGCATTCTTTAAGGTATATACCTAGGAAAGGAACTGGTAGTACCATAATAGTGAAAGTTTAAATATATCTGGAATTTATTTTTTGTGTCTGGTATTAGGTAGGAATGTATTTTACCCCAAATGGAAAAAAAGAATGTAACTCCATGAAGGTTAAGACTGTCTCTTTTGTTCAGCACTGTACTTCAGTGCCTAGAATAGTGCCTAACAGAGAACAGACACTCAAATGTTTCTTGAATGAATAAAATAACAAAGAAATGAACTGTCTCAATCCTATTTAGTAAATAATTCATGCTTTTTTCATTTATTTAAAGTCATATCTTTGTTAAATATAAATTCTTATAATATACACAGGTCTATCTCTGGTCTCTGTTCACTTCCACTGATCTATTTTTCATCTATTATTTATAGTTTAAAAATTACTGTGGCTTTAGAATATGGCTATATATATATATATTACCAACTTTAAAAAAAATTCATTTATTTTACTTTAGGTGCATACTATATCTGGCACTTCTCCCCATGTTATCCCTCCCTACCATACTCTCCCTCCCCACCCCCCGGTGTCTCTCCCTTACCCCCACCAACTGGCCCCAGTGTGTGATGTTCCTCTCCCTGAGTCCACTTGTTTTTGTTGTTAGATTGGACCAACTTTTAACTTTGTCATGTTTTACCCTGAGATACAAATAATGGGACAGATAGATCAAGCCATTTCTCCCTTTTCTTTGAAAAGTAACTGCCTGTAACACTCAAAAGCCTTCCCTTCTTCCTCACTGGTGACTTTGCAAGTAACTAGATAGAGAAGAGTGAACAGAATGACCCGGAAATCAGGGTCACTCAGACAGAAAGTGTGGCTGGGGAAGTGTGTATGTTGGGGACAAGTGAATTAGTATATATACTGTATTCAGCTTTTTGTTCCTTTGCCTTGTACAAGAATTACTTTTATGTTTATTGACATCAAAAGATTTTCTCCCTCATGTCTTCCCTTGTATCTGTCTTTCTGTCTATCCATCCATCTCTTTCAATTCCCACCACAACAGGCTGGTAATGTTACGCTGGAACCACAAGAGCCAACGATTAAAATTCCAAGAAGTGTGTAAGCTGGTTAATGCCATGTTAGTTGCTTGAAATCAGCCATGCCAGGGCATTACACCATGGAAACATACAAACACAATAAATCAGGGTCCTCCCTACTCCTTGAGAATTGGCCGTTAAACATGTGCCAGAACACCACTGAGTAGGTCTATCATAAATCTCCTTCCTGTCTTTCCTCTTGTCTTACTCTAGGCTGTATTTACAGTATTCATGGATACCCACGGTTCAAAAGAAATGTTGGGATCAGGACAGGAAAACCCTTGGGAAAGGAAATCTGAGGACAACTTGTACCCATCACTTCACTCACTTAAACTAAATTTGCTTCTGTCAGCTGACTATTTCAGGGAAATACTCAAAAAAGTCTGAGTACTGAAGAAAAAATTATTACCTGAGCCATTATGGATCTTGGTTACTGAGTCCAGATGTGTGAGGCTAAAGGATAAAATAGTTCAGGTTAGTGGCAAAGCAGCACTGAACAGAAAACAAAATGGTCATGGACTATCATTTAAATCTCCAATATTAACTTTCTGATGATTTGGGGGATATGATTTTATTCAAAGACAATCGAAAGCGATAATTTTGAAATTGCTATCTATCTATCACCAAAGCTCTGAATTAGTACAAATTTACTGGGCAAGACCTAGTGCGTGGCAACAGGATTAAGATGTTGTGGATTATCCTATTTTCTCAGCCAAAAAAAAAGTGTCCTTGCCCTTGAAAGATCCCAAGTAAGCAGGAGAAAAACAAATGTCGAAGAAATTATCATACAATGTGAGAAACATTATGATTGTAGACTGCTAGAAACTTTTCTCAGAGAGGCAAAAGGAGAGAGGCCTCAAGAGTTGAGCTGCTAAAGATAAAAGGACAGAAGAAGAAAAGCTAGACTAGGTCCTGAGAAGTAGAGAAGAGGAGTGAAGAGGGTCTCTACCTGTGGATCCTCCTATACGCATCCTGCTCCTCCTGGCACAGGATCTTGGGCAGCTCTACTGCTGATTCAAGGCACACTTTCCCGATAGTGACATGAGGTACAATATGGATTGGGATTTCGATTCTCTCATACCTGTGAGGCAATCAGTGCAGGTCAGTTTTTAAACCCTGAGTTGTCATAATCAGAAGTTTTCTATCGTTTTAATTGAAACTTTGGGATATAGCATACTTCAAAGATTAAGCATTGCTATAATTCATTTAGTGACTCAACTTCAAAGTGGATAGAGTTCAAACTGGGTTCGTCTGGAGAGCAAACTAAAAGCCCGTTTGCAGAGCCAGTATTCCCTAGTCCCATAGAGGATCTAAGGCCATTTCTGTAAATTTAAGAGAAATCTTGGGAGCTCAAGGTCTTTACGTCTACTCCCCAGGCAGGGGAAATAGCTAATTAATACTGTTTTCAGTCAAGAAGTTGCCAGTGAGGTTGAACAAATTAATCACAAAAGTCTGGAGAAGAGGAACTACAGACTCTTCAATGACTCCATCGCGTTCATTATGTAGGTGGGATTACTCACTTGTTCTAACTCAGTGTTTACCAGTAGCCTTCACTTCCCATTTTTTCCCCTTTTTGGGGGGGAGAATAGGTAAGAAATTCACAAATATTCACATGTTCATGCTAGAGTGGGAGAAACAGAAATGTTTATTACTAAGGCCAACCAATCTACCTCTACCCATTTCTTATCCCAAATACACCTAAACTCTACCTACCAGTGGGTTCAGTGGAGAATCCAGGTTGAAGGCCCCTGGCACTATGAGACCCCACTGGCACATGGTGGTAAGGCAGCTTAAGATCTAGCTTTCCCATCTCTCTTCCCCACCCAGCAGAACATGTCTAGTCCCCATACCACAACGTAGATGAAACACAAATGATGGGGCATTACAAGCCCTCCCCTCCCTACACCCAAGTAGTCAGGGTGTGCTTCCATCTACAATCATTTATTTTCAGTATGAATAACTTTTAATATTTCTTGTAGTGAATATCTCCAGATTAATTCTGCCTAGTTTTTTTTACATAAAAATGTCTTATCTTAATATAAAATTCTGAGGTTGATAGCTTTTTTCTTTATGCACATTAAAGATGTCATCCCATCATCTTCCAGCCTCCAAAGGTTCTGATGAGAAGTCAGCCATCATTCTTATCAGTGTATTGCTCCACTATTCGTAATATTATCTTTTATTCTTTTAGCTGCTATAATGTTCCTGTCAGTTTGCTTTTATTTATATTGCTTGTGATTGGCTGAGATTCATGAATCTATGAGTATTAATCAGTTTTTAGAGAATTCTTAGCCACTATCTCCTTAGGCATTCTTTGTCGACTTCTGGTGCTCCAATTACATGTAAATTACAATGGTTCATACTGCCCCACACCTCTGTCACAAGTCATTCTGCTAGTTCATTTTCTCTCTCTCTTTAACTCTTTGCTTCACTTGGGGTGTATTTTATCGACCTGTGTTCGTGCTCACTGATCACTTCTGCTATACTTCAGTCTGCTGCTAGCCCCTCCAATGATTTCTTAATTTTAGGTATTTTCCACTTTTACAATGTCCATCTGGGTTGCTTTTTTTTTTAATTCGTGGTTAAAAAAATAAAATTTACTTTCTTAACCATTTTAAGTGTTACAGTTCAATAACGTAAGTATTTTAACATTGCTATGAAACAGATCTTCAAAACATTCTCATCTTGCAGAACAGAAACTCTATACCCATTAAACAACTCCCCCTTCTCCCTTTACCCAGCCCCTGGTGACCATCATTCTATTTTGTATATTTATGATCATCAGATACCTTATATAAATAGAAAAATGCTGTATTTATCCTTTTGTGAATAGCTTATTTCACTTAGCATAATATTCTTGGGGTTCCTTTATGCTGTAGGTTGTAACAGGATTTCCTTTATTTTTAAGGTTGTATAGCATTCCATTATGTTACATTGTATTTTGTTGGACCATTCATCCATCAATGGACATTTGAGTTGCTTTTACCTCTAGACTATTGTGAATAATGCTGTGAACATAGATGTGTAAATACCTATTTGAGATCTTGCTTTTAATTCTTTTGGATATATACCCAAGAAATGAGACTGGTGGATCATACAGTTGATCTATTTTTAAGTTTTTAAAGAAATTTCATGCTGTTTTTTTTTTTGTTTGTTTTTTTATCTCATTTTAGGTTTGGGGGTACATGTGAAGAACATGCAAGATTGTTGCATAGATACACACATAGGTTAATATTCTGGATATTAACCCCTTATTAAAAATGATTTGCAAATATTTTATCCCATTCCATGCATTGCCTTTTCACTCAGTTCATTGTTTCCTTTCATGCACAGAAGTTCTAAAGTTTTATGTAGTCTCATTTGTCTATTTTTGCTTTTGTTAGCTGTGCTTTTGGTGTCATATTCAAGAAAATGCTGCCAAATCCAACGTCATGAAGCTTTTCCCCTAAGTTTTCTGCTAGTTTTGTAGTTTGTGGTCTTGTGTTTTGTTCTTTAATTCATTTGAGCTAAATTTTATATATAATGTAAGACAAGGGTCCAGCTTCTTTCTTTTGCATGTGAATATTCAGCTTTTCCAACATGGTTTATTAAAGAGATTGTCTTTTTCCCATTTAGTTGTGTTGGCATCCTTGTTGAAGTTTACTTGACCATATATGCAAGGGTTTAAATCCGGGCTCACCATTCTGTTTCACTGATACCACACTGTTCTGATTACTATAGCTTTGTAGTTATTTTTGAAATCAGGCAGTGTGAATTGTCCAAATTTGTTCTTTTTCAAAATTGTTGTGGCTACTCAAGGGCCCCTGAGATTCCATATGAACTTTATGATAGATTCTTCTATTTTTAAAAAGGCCATTGGGATGTTTACAGTGATTGCATTAAACCTACAGATCACTTTCAGTAGTATGATTATCTTAACAATATTAAATTATCCAATCTGTGAACATGAGATGTCTTTCCATTTATTTGTATCTGTAACTTCTTCCAGCAACATTTTGTAGTTTTGAATATGTAAGTCTTTCACCTCCTTGGTTAAGTTTATGGCTAATTATTTTATTCTTTTTAATATTATTGTAAATGAGATTTTCTTAATTTTCTTTTCCGATTATTCATTGTTAATATATGGAAATAAAACCGATTTTGGTTTGTTGATTTTTGTATCCTGCATCTTTCTCTTTTTGCCTATTAGTTCACATATATGTCATGTGTGAACAGAGAGATAAACTTACATCTTCCTTTCCAATGTGGATGCCTTTTATTTCTTGTTCTTGACTAACTGTTTCGGCTAGGAATTCCAGTCCTGTGTTGAATGCTTATTTTTAAACTGAAGTATATGTCTTTTTATGTTGAGTTGTAAGAGTTCTTTACATAGTCTGGATGCTAAACCATTATCATACATGTAGTCCTCCCTTATCCTTGGTTTTACTTTCCATGGTTTACCTGTTGTCAATCATGGTCTAAAAATATTAGATGAAAAATTCTAGAAATAAACAATTCGTAAGCTTTAAGTTGCAGAACTTTCTGAATAGCATGATGAAATCTTGTGCCATCCTGCTCTAACCTGCCCAGGATATGAATCATTCCTTTGTCCAGCAAATCCACACTGTATATGCTACCTATCCAGTAGTCACTTGGTGACTGTCATGGTATTGCAGTTCTTATGTTCAAGTAACCCTTATTTTACTTCATAACTGCCCCAGAACATATGAGTAGCAATGTTGACAGTTCTGCTATACCAAAGAGAAGCCCTAAAGTGCTTCATTTAAGTGAAATGGTAAAAGTACTCAACTCAATTAAAAAAAAAGAGAAAATATCAGATGCTAATGCTGCTAAGACCTATGGTGAGAACAAATCTTCTATCTTTGAAATTGTGAACAATATATTGTTATAACTGTTCTATCTTATTATTGTAGTTAATCTCTTACTGTGCTTAATTTATAAACTAAACTTTATCACAGGTGTTTATGTATAAGGAAACATGTAATAGGGGTCGGTACTATCTGTGGTTCCAGGCCTCCACTGGGGTTCTTGGAACATATTCCCCAAAGATAAGGGGACACTGTTTTTTATAATTTGCCACTATTTTCTTGATTCTGTAGGTTGTGTCTTTCACCTTCTTGATAATGTGCTTTGATGCACAAAAGTTTTTAATTTTTATCAAATCCAATTTATCGGTTTTTTTCCTTTCTGCCTTGTACATTTGATGTCATATTTAAGAAACTGCCAAATTCAAGGTCATGAAGATGTACCTCTATGTTCTCTTCTAAAGTTTTATTGTTTTAGCTCTTCTGTTTAGATCTTTGATCCATTTTAATTTTTGTTTATTGGGTGAGGATAGTGGTCCGGCTTCATTCTTTTTGTATGTGGATATCCCAGCACCATTTGCTGTTTTTCTACAGTTCTCTGAAACTCTGTCCCTTTTTTGCCAGTCTTTTTTTCCTGTCTGTTATCCAGCTTGCATAATTCTATTGACCTATCTTTAAATTTACTGACTCTTTCGTCTGCCATTTCCACTGCATTCTCACTTTTCATGTAGAGTTTAAAAATTTTGGTTATTATATTTTTCAGTTGTAAAATTTCCATTTCGTTCTTTTTATCTTCTATTTCTTATCTGATACTTTCTTTTTAAATATTTGTTGAAATATTTTTGTGATTGATAGCTTGAGCACTTTCACAATGGCAGCTTTTAATGTCCTGTCAGATATTTCCAACATAAGTGTCATCTTGCCTTTTGTAGCTGTTATCTTCTCCCATACAAGATGGGATTTCTGTGGTTCTTAATATGTTAAGTAACTTTGGTTTATGTCCTTGTTATTTTGGATATTAAGTTATGAGACTTTGGATCTTGTTCATATCTCCACTTCTGTGGTATTTTGAGTTGGGGGGGCCTTCTCCAATCTGCCTGCTGTTATTTACATTCCAGAGTTCACAAATAGCTAGGCTTGGCATTTCTTTCCACACCACATAGTTGAGTTCAGTCAGATATAGGGGCAGCATGTTGAAATTTAATAATATATTTCTAAGTAACACCTGCATCAAAGTAAATCACAAGGGTAATAATATAACAAGGAAAATATTTTGAATTGAAGCAGTTTTTTTAAAAAATAAAAATTATGGATGCACACAAGGCAGTGCTTAAAGGGACATTTATGGCTCTTTTGAAAAGACTGATATCATTAATAAACCCCCAGCAAGACTGATCAAGGTAAAAACAGAGAACACAAAAATTACTAATGTAAGGAATGCAAAAGGGGAAATCACTTCAGATCTTACCAACTTTAAAAGGATAGTAAGAAGATATTGTGAACAATGTAAAGTTCTAGGATAAATCTGTAGAAAAGCACAACTTGCCAAAACTAAAAAGATACAAAAAATCAGAATAATCCTACATATTTTAAAGAAATTCAATTCATAGTTTAAAACTTTTCATAAAGAAAACTCCACACTGACATTGCTAATCTGTTACATTCTATCAAACATTTGAAGAAAAAAAAACCCCAAACACACAAACTATTTCAGAAAATGGAGATATGAGAACATTTTCTACTTTGGACTATGCGGCCCACATAACCATGATATCAAAATCTAGCAAAGGTGTTTAAAGAAAAGAAAATTAGGCATGAATCTTAGTTATGAACAAAGATATAGAATTCCTTTAAAAAATCAGCCTAGCGAATACACTAAAGAGATAATATACAGTGACTAACGAATGCAAAGCCGGTTTAAGATTCAGAAATCAGTTCATGCAACTTACCACATTAAGGCAAATAATCATATGATTATCTTAATAAATACAGAAGGAGCATTTGATAAAATTCAACATTCACTCATAAAAAAGAGGCTTAGAATACTAGAAATACAAGGGAACTTCCTTAGTATGATAGAGGCTAACTACAGAAAAGCTAAACTAAACACCAGAGATAATTGGGAAATTTTGAAAGCATTTTCTCTGACATTTTATTCATAAATTTTACTGGAAGACTGAGCCAGTAAAATAAGGCATGAAAGAGAAATAAAAAGGCATAAGTTGGAAAGGGCTACTATCCAGAATCTACAAAGAACTATGTGTCTATTTTTATGACAATACCATATTGCATTGATTATTATAGCTTTATAATATACTGTGGAATCACATAGTGTGATTTCTCCAGCTATGTTCTTCTTTCTCAAGATTGCTTTGGCTATTCAGGAACTTTTGTAGTTTCGTACGAATTTTAGAATTATATTTCTATTTCTGTGAAAAATGTTATTGGAATTTTGATAGGGATTGCATTGGATCTGTAGACAGCATTCGGTAGTAGTATGTGGGAAGTATTATCTCACTGTGGGGTTTGTTTTTTTGTTTTTTTTTTATATTTCCCTAAAGACTAATGATTTGGGGCAATTTTTCACATGCTTATTGACCATTTATATATCATCCTTGGAAAAACGTCCATTCAAACCCTTTTACACATTTTTAAAAATTTAGGTGAAATTCACATAATGTAAAATTAACCATTTTAAAGTGTACAATTCAGCGGCATTTAGTACCTTCAAAATGTACAACCACCACCTCTATCTGGTTCACAAACATTTTCATTACTACAAAGTAAAACCCCGTACCCATTAAACAGTTAGTTGACATTCTTCCTTCCTGCCAACCCAGGCCAACAACAATCTGCTTTCAGTCTCTATGGATTTTGCCATTCTGGATACTTCCTGTAAGTGAAATCATACAATATGTGACTTTTTTTGTGGCTTCTTTCACTTATGTTTTCAAATGCTTTCAGATTGTAGCATGTTTCTCTACTTTGTTCCTTTTTCATAAATAATATTTGATTGAATGGGCATACACTCATGCATCACTTATTGATGGAGATATATCCCGAGAAATGCATTAGGCAATTTCATTGTCATGCAAACATCATAAAGTATACTTATACCAAACTAGATGGTACAGCCTACTACATGCCCAGGCTATATGGTTTAGCCTATTGCTCCTATGCTATAAACCTCTATAACATGTTACCATATGGAATACTGTAGGCACCTAAAACACAATGACAAACATTCGTGTATTTAAACACAGAAAAGTTACCATAGAAATATAGAATAAAACACCAGAAACTCTTAAGTTTAATTAGATCTCATTTGCTATTTTGGCTTTTGTTGCCATTGCTTTTGGTGTTTTAGTCCTAAGTCCTTGC
This sequence comes from Alouatta palliata, assembly GCA_004027835.1. Lineage (NCBI taxonomy): Eukaryota > Metazoa > Chordata > Mammalia > Primates > Atelidae > Alouatta > Alouatta palliata. The sequence goes on along the minus strand of PVKV010012348.1, from coordinate 40,275 downwards.
CTATGCCTATGTCCAATGGTATTGCCTAGGTTTTCTTCTAGGGTATTTATGGTATTTGGCCTTATGTTTAAATCTTTAATCCATCTGGAGTTAATTTTAGTGTAAGATGTCAGGAAGGTGTCCAGTTTCAGCTTTCTGCATATGCCCAGCCAGTTTTCCCAACACCATTTATGAAATAGGGAATCTTTTTCCCATTGCCTGTTTTTGTCAGGTTTGTCAAAGATCAGATGGTTGTAGATGTGTGGTGTTGCCTCTGAGGCCTCTGTTCTGTTCCATTGGTCCATATCTCTGCTTTGGTACCAGTACCATGCTGTTTTGATTACTGTAGCCTTGTAGTATAGTTTGAAGTCAGGTAGCATGATGCCGCCAGCTTTGTTCTATTTGCTTAGGATGGTCTTGGCTATGCGGGCTCTCTTTTGGTTCCATATGAAGTTTAAAGTGTATTTTTCCAGTTCTGTGAAGAAGGTCATTGGTAGCTTGATAGGGATGGTGTTGAATCTATAAATTACTTTGGGCAGTATGGTCATTTTCATGATACTGATTCTTCTTAACCATGAGCATGGAATGTTTTTCCATCTGTTTGTGTCCTCTCTTATTTCATTGAGCAGTGGTTTGTAGTTCTCCTTGAAGAGGTCCTTCACATCCTTTGTTAGTTGTATTCTTAGGTATTTTATTCTCTTTGTAGCAATTGTGAATGGGAGTTCGCTCATGATTTGGCTCTCTGTCTGTTATTGGTGTATAGGAATGCTTGTGATTTCTGCACATTGTTTTCTTATCCTGGGACTTTGCTGAAGTTGCTTATCAGCTTAAGGAGATTTTGGGCTGAGATGATGGGGTCTTCTAAATATACAAGTATGTCGTCTGCAAATAGAGACAATTTGACTTCCTCTTTTCCTAATTGAATACTCTTTATTTCTTTGTCTTGCCTGATTGATCTGGCTAGAACATCCTACGTTGAATTAGAATGGTGAGGGAGGGCATCCTTGTGTAGTGCCAGTTTTCAAACGGAATGCTTCCAGTTTTTGCCCATTCAGTACGATGTTGGCTGTGGGTTTGTCATAAATATATTTTATTATTTTGAGATATGTTCCATCGATACCTAGTTTATTGAGAGTTTTTAGCATAAAGGGCTATAGAATTTTGTTGAAGGCCTTCTCTGCATCTATTGAGAAACTTAAGAGTTTGTGCACAGCAAAACTGAAATCTGAAAGTATTTCAATAGAGGATACTCAACCTGTATTTGCTTTAAAGTCTTTATCACACATGGGTGTTAGCTCAGTGTTAGCATCTGTTAATGTCCTTTTCTATGCAAGTTGAAATTTTCTCAGTTCTTCACATACCACATAATTCTGAATTGTCTTCTCAGTATTTGGAATATTATGTTGAGACATTGGGTCTTGTTTACATTCTATGGAGAATGTTGCTATTTTTGTTTTAGCACACAATCCATCTAGTTAGGTTCAGGTTCAATTTTCCACACCCTTCTGTAGGTAGCGGTTCTAATTTTTCAGAGCCTTTGTAGTGTTCTTTGGATATTACCTGCATGTGCACCACCTAGTGGTCAGTATAGGATCTATGTAGTGGTCTATTGGTTAATTCTGTTCTCAATTATGCTAATTAGGATCAGATCCATGTATGCATCGCTCAAGTAATAGCCAAGAAATTTATAAACAACTTTATGAAATTGCTTTATCATGTTCCAGCCTTTATGTGATTTCTTGGATCCCTTTTGTTTCTCCTACCAGAAACATGAGACTTTAGCTACTCCTCTCTTGTGTTACTCCATGATTTGGCCTGCGGATACACCAAATGTTCAATAACCAAGCTTTCATTCTTATATCAGAATAATCATCATCATTATCATGATTTGCAGTAACAGCAACATCAAGAGTTCTTCTAATTAATAGTTAATAATGAAAACAATAATAATGATGAACTGTCTGGGAAGAAGTATGACAGCAATTGTTAAGACTGGTGTCCCAGAGGAAGATATGTCAGGTCTAGCACTGAGTGATACCTGAACAAAACAGCTGGCCCCCAACCTATTCACCCTAAAGTCAAGCGTCGTGTTGACAAGCCATGGCCACAAATACTGAGCTACCACTTCACTTTTTGTTGCCTTATTCTAAAAAAGGGGTAGACAAGAAAGATTATAAAAATGAAACAGAAAAAAAAATTATCAGAGGAAACATAACTGTAAAAAGCAAAAGAAAATCTAACATTTCAATATCATATCAATAAAATAAGAAAAGGATGCTGTGAAATGGGAGTAACCATCAAATGTAGAAAAAAAACTCTTGAAATTTAAAAATATAAAACTGCCAAAATAAAAGTTAGAAGATAAAATTTTTGAAATCCAAAACTAGAATAAAATAAAAGAGACAGAAAATATGAGTAAAAACAGTCATTAAGGTCAATTTAGGACCTTTAACTTGTGACTGATAGGAGTCCTAGAAAGAGAAAGGGAAAAAACAGGGAGGAATTACCAAAGAATAGAGAAAAGGGTATTTCAAACAATACTATAATAATAAATTGATAAGTATTACAAGAAAAAAAGGTAATACAGTATTTGCTTCTATATCCCAATTAGACAATGAATGAATGTGGCTTTCATCTCTGCATCCTCAGTGCCTACCATAATGCTTGGCATATAGTGGGTACTCAATTAAGATTTGCTAATGGCCAGGTGCGGTGGCTCACACCTGTAAGCCCAGTACTTTGGGAGGCCGAGACGGGTGGATCACCTGAGGTCAGGAGTTCGAGATCAGCCTGGCCAACATGGCGAAACCCTGTCTCTAACAAAAAATACAAAAATTAGCCATGCGTAGTGGCATGTGCCTGTAGTTTCAGCTACTCAGCAGCCTGAGGCAGGGGAATTGCTTGAACCCAGGAGGTGGAGGTTACACTGAGCCGAGAGTGCACCACTGCACTCCAGCCTGGGTGACAGAGTGAGATTCTGTCTCAAAAAAAAAAAAGATTTGCTAATTTAGATTGAATTGGATTTCAATAAGGAAATGGATCTATATAAACATTTAAATGAGATACTCTAATTCTGAAATCAAATTTATGACACAGCAAAGAGAAGAATCTACACATCTAATACTCTGCATGTTCAGTCTTTGTTTTATGATTTACCCATATCCAACCTGCTAAAGAGATTCTAACTCATCAAAGAGCTATAAATATTATAAATAGAAATATAGAGTTCTTAGTGTTTTACCAGTGAAAGACATAAAATGAAACAAAACAATAAATTCCCTGGATTGGAGACTAGCCCTCCAATACACACATAAGTCTCTCTCATACTTACTCTGAACTCTTTTGGGCCTGTATGGACTGGAAGCAAGTGTAGAGTACCCGGCCAGTCTATCAGAGGAAAAAAAGAAAGAAAGAAATGTCACACAAAGAAAGATTAATACTGAGAAAGACCCCAAAGGTCCCTCTAGAGGCAGAAGGTTAAAAGAGATTCCAAAGATGTACTTTGCCATAAATCAATTTCTATAAAAAGGATCATATGCTCAGTCAACATAAGATGGCCACAACCAAACATCTGCTCATGTAACAGCGGGAATTGTTAACAAACACAAGAATGAGGATCCTAAGAACCTGAACATTCAAATCGTTATCCTGAAAGCTGACAAACGTATTCAACAACTACTTATGATGACAATAAATAAATAAATAAATAAATAAATAAATAAATGATGACAAAGTTGAAAGCATTTCAAATGATGTATAAAGTTCAAGGTACTGAACTTTAATGTTTCTGGAAAAGTGATTTTACAGAAAATATTCATTATAACACAGATTCTAAGAATATAGCTAGTGCACTAAATAAGACACTGTTGGTATTCTTGGCAGAATTCATGCCTACAATGTTAAGTAGTAATTTTTGTTTGAACTGATATATATCATAATCTCTTGACATGAACATAAAATTCAAAAAGAATTCAAATACAGAATGGCAAGACTGGCCACTGATCAAACTGCTTAACCTCTCTTAGCTTCAGTTTGTTCATCCATAAAATGGGAATAATAATCCTAGGCTTTTGTCAGGGTTACAGCATACTTACATAAAGCACCTGATAAGTACATGCCATACAGTAGGTGATAAATGGTAGTTGTTACTATATACAGCATCCAATCACTTCTCCTTATCTTCACTCTTACCGCCATGACCAAACCTCCATCATCTCATCTAGATTACAGCAGTATCTTCCTAACAGGTTTCACTGATGCCATGGATTCCACCCCCACCCTCTGCCCACTGTTCAGTCTAAACAGAAGCCAGAGATCCCATTAAAACACAAAGTCTTCCTCCAGTGACTTCCCAAGTCAGAGTCAAAGCCAAGGCCTTACAAGATCTGGACCTTGTTTAGGGCAACTAAATGACTTATCATTCAAACTGGGACACCTCCAAGAGGGAAGGACACTAGGATAATAGGGCAAAACTGGGACTGACAGAGTCAAACTGGGATGTATGGTCACGGTCTTCCTCACTCTGCTGCAGCCACACCAACTTCCCTGATGTTTCCTCAACATGCCACACTCACCTTAGGGTGTTTGCACTGGCTATTTCCTCTGCCTGGAACGTTCTTTCCCCAAGAAATCCACAAGACTTGTTCCCTCACCTTCTTCAGGTCCTGACTCAATGACCCTTTTTATTGAAACCTTTCCTGGCCATCTTATTAAAATTGCAAAGAGATTTTTCTCTACTCTGTGTGAACACACACACACACACACACAGAGACCACACATACACACACAAACAAAATACCTTTGTGTTTTTATCTTCTATAAAACAGGAAAAAATAAGTCCTACAAAGCCTTGATCCATCATCTGGTACATGGCTTGTGTGCGAACATCTGAAAATAAATGAAAATTTAAAAATCTTCTGTCAATATACCATATCTTACAGACTTGAAGATTTAAAGATAACAGTGACATATAATCTCCCTAGGATTCAGATTGTAAGGACCATGTCAAAGTATAAATGTTTTGCTAGGTTAGGATAATACTATGAAAAGTCTGCCATTAAATAATAAAACTTATTAATAACTCTAGCCTGCCTAGCCCAAGAGTACCTCTTCTATGAAATGTGGTATAGACAGAGAAATTGAAAATTTCAGTTACCCCAGAACTTGGTAATATCCTCCATGGAGACTCAAAGGCAGGCTTTGGAAGGAGAAAAAAATATTTCCTAGAAAAAGCCTTTTGATGGACAGCTTCTAGGAAAGTGAATATATTTATTAGGCTTGCTACTGAAGAACAGAAGTGTGAAACTATTACAGAGGAAAATCTTATAGGAAGCCATTGCATAGAAGTGCTTGTGATATAAATTCAACATTCCAGAGAGTAGAAACCGTCCTATGTTGTTACTCGATTTTTTTATCCATAGGATTCTGCTTGATATGGTTACTGCACTTTTGAAAAGAGATCATAAACAGACACCAAATAACAACATCAGAAAGGATTAAAACATTAAATGCAAAAAAAAAAAAAAAAGAAACGCACTTGACTAGTCTTAAAAAAAAAAAAAAAAAAAGAAAAATTAAATGCCAAAAACTAAACAGAGGCTAAATTTAGTCTTCAGACCACTGTTTATAAAGGATACAAAAGACCAAGTCTCACAATGAAACACTGCAAATTACAGTTTGGTCCAATGGCTTACATTCACTTAGTTTGGCAATTTGTTCTTCAACATTCTTTGCATGTATACCTTTTTCAAGTGGATTTTGACTTCTCCCCAACATCTTTCTAAATAAAGACTGAGACCAAACAGTACCCAGCAATGAGTATGAAGGAAATATTGGCTGAAAATATTGCTAAAAATATACAGAACTACAAAAATGGTCTCTGTACTGCTATATGACCTTGGTAAAATTCTCAGTACTGTTAAGGCTATTTCCTCGTCAGTTAAATGAGGACAAACATCATCCTTTCTCTCATAGGGTTTTTGTAATTTTAAAATTGCAAACTTCTTAACACACATAAAAGGCACTTCATAAGCATTACTTCCATTCCATTTTATCTGCAACCACTGAAAACAACTACTATCCCCATCATGTCACCCAAAGTGCTTTTTGTCAAGGTCACCAGTGATTTATTCTTGGTCTTCAATTTACCTGATCTCAGCTGATCCCTCTCTCCTTGGAACACTGTTTTCACTTTGCCTGAGGTTCCCACTCTTCCTACTTGTCTCTAACCTCCTGTCTCCTTCGCTGGATGCTTCCCATCTTCCTGCACTCCAAATACTGGCATGGCCCAGGCTCAGTGTTGAGTCCTTTTATCTCGCTCCCTCACTCCCTGGGGAATTTCATCTAGTTTTGTGGTTTCAATTCTACACTAGCCATTCCTAACCCCTGCCCAACAAACTCTAGTCCCAGACTTCTACTCTGAATGTCAGAACCATATATCCAATTGTCTACCTCACATTTCAACTTGGTTGTATTAGAACAATGCTACTAAGAGTATGTTTCACGTGAGCTCAGTACCTTTACCCTGATACCTGCCAAAGCGAGCCAGCCCTGCCCATCCGCTGGCTATCAAGAGTCCCTGACCTTGGTCACCCCCGACCGGGGAGACCCTCGTGTCTGCAACTGCTCCTGTGGGAAGGGGTACTCTTCTTGCCGGCGAAGCTTCTCCGGGTGGGATCATTCTGGCACCTCGTCCTAATGGATGTACCACCTCTGAGTATTGGCTACGCCTTGGGAGACCACCTGAGCTCGGAGGGACCCACTCCAGCCACTGCTGCCGGAGAGGAGCTCTCATCCTACGGACGCTCATCCTCATCTCAGCAGCCTCGGACCCTGCACCAGTCACCCTTGCCCCGTCAGCCTCCGCTCATTCTCTCAGGCATTCTGCTTCCCAGCCAGACGCAATGCTATCTACCTCTGCCGGCCACCTCTCAGCCTTTCCTGCTCTATGAGTGAAAAGGCCGCTGGTGCCCCCAGAATAGCTAGACTTATTTCAGAAGCCTCCAACAGAGGTACGAGATGCTTTCATGACATCGGAGCATTAGCCTGGCCATCTTTGGGATATAATGGATGAGAACAGCTGCTGCTTGCTATATGTTGTTGAGAATAAGGTGGAGTGAGCCTTCAGAGCCTAGTATTTGGCCAAGACTAGGGTGACTCGAGAACAGAGATGGGGTGCTTTGCAAGAAGCTGCCTGGTTTGAATAGGCGACTGCCCAGTCTCGCTTTGAGGAAGCCCAGAGATGGGGAAGGCCTTTACTCTGATTTTACGAGCGCTTTAATCCAGTTCTTACACGAGAATCCACCAGATGGCGCTGTGAGCAGGGGCGTCTCCCGGTTTCCTAAAGAAAGAGGGCGGGCAGGGGCGGTGGCTCCCGCCTGTAATCCCAGCACTTTGGGAGGCCAAGGTGGGCAGCACCTGAGGTCGGGAATTCGAGACCAGCCTGACCAACATGGTGAAACCCCATCTCTACTAAAATACAGAAAAAAATAGCCGGGCGTGGTGGCGGCCGCCTGTAGTCCCAGCTACTTGGGAGGCTGAGGCAGGAGAATCGCTTGAGCCCAGGAGGCAGAGGTTGCAGTGAGCCGACAGCATGCCACCACACTCCAGCCTGGGCAAGGAAGGGAGGGAAAGGAGGGACGGGAGGGACGGAGGGAGGGCGCGCAGGTCGGGCTGTCTACAATGTGTACATCGCCTGCATGTTGCTGGAGAAAGCCACTCCAGGTTAGCTTGGACGTCAGCCAGCACTGGACAGATAGCTGTGACCACAGACAAGTTCCCAAGGCGTGTTGCAGATGGATAATCAGAATCCCTTGGGCATTACCGGGCAGGGTACATCCTCTGCTACCAGACCCAGGCTGGCCTGCCACCAAGACTCCTATGGAGAGCGCTTCGGACATTTTGTCAGAACGCTTAAAGGGAAAGAACCTCGTGAAATCACCAAAGAGCAGTTCCTCAGCGTCATTCAAGTAGCTGAAATGGCAGAGCAGTCCTGGTGGAACCAGGCAGCCATAGATCTAGCCAGCAAATTGGTAAAGATCTCCGTGGTCTAGGCAGAAACTCTGTAAACCGCCCCAAGGTTCAAGCCTAGACCCTGCCTGAGATCCCATTGCCTGTTTCACTTCTCCTTGTTAGTGAGAAAGGGAGATGGAACCTTCTGGTGACATTATCCTCACTGAAAATTAAGAAGGGAAAGTAATAGGAAACCATGTATGGGTTTCATTACTGGTGTAACGAAACTCTTCAGGATGTGACTTCAGACCCAGGGACAAAAAGTTGGGGGTTGCTTATCTGATTCTGTTGAACTCAGGCCTGATACAGGAGACATGCTCTTTTGGTCAGTTTCCTTGGCAGGGCCCTAGAGTCCTCTGGTTGGGTCTCTCAGGAAGAAAGCAGGTCAGGGATTGGACCACATAAACTGACCTGGAAACCAGCAGAGGGCTGGTTAAACTGTTAGACTAAAATGTCACATGCATGAAGCAGGCTGCAGGAGGTACTGGGCCCCTTTGTGGGCAATTACAAAAGTATTTAACAACCGGTTTTCTTGAAGGGTCTGTGATTTTGTGCAGTGACATTATGTAGCACCATTCCTAAGAAATATGATGAATACTACATGTATTAAAAATCCATAAAAAAAAATAAATAAATAAAAAATAAAAATCCATTTGATCCTTCTCCACTCCCACTGCTTCACTTGACTAGCCTTAAAAAAAAAAATCCATTTTATTATTCTGGCCTGAAATACAGACATTCTCTTTTAATGTCAGTGGAGGAATGAACTGAAACTGTTTTTTCACCCAAGGGGACATGGAAACATTTCAGAAATAGGCCTTCTCATTTCCTTTTAGTAGCTACGTGGTGAAAATGTTCCTGTAAAGGGTAGTGCCTTGCAAAGTGGCAGACCTGCTCTGAATCCAACCTGTCTTTCCAAAATTACATGTGGAGCCCATTGGAAATGTTTTTATACATCTGAAAATAATTGACTATATCTCTCATATCCTACTTAAAAAAAAAACTTTTAGAGATGAAGCCTTGCTTTGTCACTCATGCTGGAGCACAATGCTGCAATCACAGCTCACTGCCACCTCCAACTCCTGAGCTCAAGGGTTCCTCCCACCTTGGCCTCCTGAGTAGCTGGAACTATATGCATGCATCATCACACATGGCTAATTTTAAAACAAAAAATTAAGAGATAGAATCTCGCCATCTTGCCTGGGCTGGACTTGAACTCCCAGGCTGAAGCAATCCTCCCACCTCAGCCTCCCAAAGTGCTGCAATTACAGGCAAGAGCCACTGCACCTGGCCTACCCCACTTAAAAACAAAAAACAAAAACAAAAACAAAACTTTTTAAACAAAGATATTAAAACTCACCTTTGTACTGGAAAAAAAGAATGGAGCAGATCTTAAAATGAGGAACATAGCTACAGGTACATGTCTCCTTGGATAAGCATTTATTTACAAGTAAAATTAAGTGAAAATTCACTTAATTTTACTTGTAAATAAATGGTAGAATAATGTCTACAAACAGTACCAAGTATCGTGAGATTTATGAAATAGTCTGCACTGTTTAAATCACTTTTTTTACTCACTTTATTTTACTTGTAAATAAATTATAGAAGAATAACTTCTACGAATAGTACCAAGTCTCATGAGATTTATGAAATAGTCTGCACTATTTATATCACTTCTTTTTCTTTTGCAAACGTGTACAATACAGGTAAAATTCAGATATGTTACGTGTGTGTATGATGTAACTGAACTGTATGTCTTTCCCCACCACCAAACCTATGTTTCCTCCTTCATTTCCTACTTCCATCAATAGGATTCCCACTTGCTCAATCAAAGTGAGATGCTGTAGAAATCCTAGGCTCTAGACTCATATAAACTCAATTCAGATACTGGCTTTGCTACTTACTAGCCATCTGGTTTTGGACTGGGTATTTCAGCTCTGACCCTCAGCTTAGTATCTTTCCAAAAGAGCCACATACTCCTCATGATTAGCTGGGAAGTATTTCAGTAAGTAGAGAATACTTGACAGTGTCAATGTTTTATAAGATGGGGTTTTAAAATGGTCACTAGATTTTCAACATGGATACCGCTGATGACTCTAGCAAGGTCCACTTTAATAGAGCAATGAAGCTAGAAGCAGAATAGAGTGTTTTGGTTGTGCTTTCCTCAATGTGAAGTGTGAACACATTTGAAAGCTCCGTGAAGGCAGGCACCTTGTTTCTCTCATTCATCTTCAGCACTCTGACACATGGCAGACACTCCAATTTATTTGTTGGAAGAAATAATAAATGATGGGAAGAATCCAGTATAGTGGAAAAGTATGTAAATGTGAAAAAACAGAGGGGCATAACAAACATAGGTTCTTGAGAAAGTAGAAGGCAGAGGTAACAGAGGAGGGAAAAGGGGAAGAGGGGCACAGTGACAAGTAAGTGAATCAAGAGAAATAGATGAAATTCCTTTCTAATGTTTCCTCTTTTCTCTATTAAAGTGGGAAGCAATGTTATCTGCTGAATGTAAAGGCAGAAATGGGGAATTCAGAGGTTTGAAAATGAAAGGGTTTGCCTTTGCAGAAAGTAGAAACATACTGATCAGAGATATCATGGAACATGCACAGCTTCCCAATGTTGGAATTGGCTTCGCAGATATTATTACAAACTGGCATGGGCAAGTCCTCAGTATCTGTTCAACAAACGACATGCTGAGAAGAGGCTTGTTATCACCTCTTCCCATTTGACTCACATTTGTTAATTCTGCCTCATCAGCCGCATGAAAATGTTAGCATGTGGCAGAGAAACCACATATGTCCTGATGGGAGACACTAAGGAGGGCTAGCACCACATGCCAAAGTGCATAACCTGACTCTAGTCATAAGCAAACAGCAGACAAAGTCAAGTGGAGCAATATTCCATCTCCCAAACTGTCTATGTCATGAAAAAGGAAAAAAAGTCTGAGGAACTGGTCAAGAGGACATTTAACTGGCAAAATGAGTAAGTTCTCTGGTTTACACGATAGTATTGAACTTATTAAATGTGCTTATTTTGACAAATGCACTCTGGTTATGTAAATAAACACCCTTGATCTTGAGAAACACACAATGAAATATTTAAAGATAAAGGAGCATCATGTCTGCAACTCACTCTCAAATAGCATGTGTGCACATGTGCATGTGTTCATGTTGGAGAGGGAGAGAGAATATGACAAAGCAAATGTGACCAAAGGTTAACAATTGCTGCATCTGATTCTTCATACTATTCTTGAAATTTTTCTGTAAGACCAAAATTCTCTTAAGATGAAATTTTAAAATCTTTGTGGTCACTCTTGCTTTTGCTCACTCTTCTCTCCACCCTCCACTGCCAACCTCAACCCAAGGCCAACTCACTTTGTGTTCTTTTGAAGGAATGAATACATTCTGAAAGTGGGTTACCAAGCTCTTCTATTTCAACTAGTTTCCATTCCTTACACGTAAAATTTTAGCCTGTGTACGTGTATGTTGCTATGGTAGGGAACATAATTCAGCCTCGTTAGAGTTTCCTTAGTTACTGTGCCTTTTGTTATAGAATGAATGACCTATCTTCTCTCACCCTTTAGCTGATGCTGACTGCTTAACCGAGCTTGTTAGTTTTTGTTCAAGTCTTTAGGTTTGCAGCTTGCCTTTAATAACACCTTATTATTGTTTTTTCCTAATCCCAAGACCTATCTCTCTCTCTCTCTATTTATTTACTGAGACAGAGTCTTGCTCTGTCGCCCATGCTGGAATGCAATGGTGTGATCTCGGCTCACCGCAACCTCTGCCTCCTGGATTCAAGCAACTCTCCTGTCTCAGCCACCCAAGTAGCTGGGACTACAGGCACATGCCACTACACCCAGCTAATTTCTTGTATCTTAGTAAAGACGGGGTTTCACCATGTTACCCAGGCTGATCTTAAACTCCTGAGCTCAGGCAACCCATCCGCCTCGGCCTGCCAAAGTGCTAAGATTACAGGTGTGAGCCACCATGCCCAGCTGGCTTTTATTTTTATAGGTGCTTACGCTGTTTATATTTGTCCGTACAAATGTTTTATGTGGACTACATCCCATTTCTTCTTTATCATGTTACTGTTCGTTTTCCCTTTAGTACTGTGTTGTTCCCCCAACAAAATCATTAAGGTCTAGGACAGCAGGAGCCATGACCTTATTATTCCATACAGGTATCCAGTAAATTTCTTGAAGAATCAATTTATGGAATGATCCCTTTAAAGTGTGTTTAAACCAGTCTTACCTAGCCCACTGGAACCTAATTGCACTTATCATAAAAAGCACTGAAATGGTCACATCCCTCTCCCTCCCCAACTAAAATTATACTTTTCTTTAACAGAAAAAAAAGATTTCACTCTTTCTCACTTGTCATTCTTTACCACAGCTTCGAATTCTTTTCCTATTAAAGGTACTTAGTTGTTATTCATTGCTCACTTTTTCTCTGAGGTTTGCAATACAGTGCCTCTGTTAGACTCAATTCTTTTTTTCCCATTTATTTACTTTCTTAAATATTATTTTTAATTGGCAAATCATAATTGCATTACATTTATAGGGCACTAGTTCTTAAAAGTCTGTTTGGAGATGAGTGTGAATGCCAGCTCAGTTGGGCAATTATTTTTCTTTAGTTGTACCCATAATTTCATTACAGTAATTTTTTTTTTTTAGATAGAATCTCACTCCGTCACCCAGGCTGGAGTGCAGTGGTGCGATCTCAGCTCACTGCAACCTCCACCTCCCGGGTTCAACTGGATTCTCCTGCCTCAGCCTCCCCAGTAACTGGGATTACAGGCACCCACCACCATGCCCGGCTAATTTTTACATTTTTAGTAGAAACGAAGTTTCACCTTGATGGTCAGACAGGTCTCCAAGTCCTAACCTAAAGTGATCTGCCTGCCTCATCCCACCAAAGCGCTGGGATTACAGGCATGAGCCACCATGCACGGCCTGTAAATATTTTTGAGATCTCAGGTGAGAGACCTGATGTGTCCTCATTGCTAATCCTTTGAATGTTGTCTGCCCTTCAACTTACATATTTAATATACTCTCTCCATGTCCCTGAGACTTTTACAAATAAATGCTTTGGTGTCTTTCTTTTGTTGTTCATTTTATAGGTGAACAACAGTTACCATGGTAACTTGTCCCACAAGGTGTCATATACATGATTTCATACACTGCTCCTTACAACTCTGAAACTGAGAATATGTTCTTCTCTGACAGAGAGGAAACTAGAGAGGCACAGACAAGTTAAAACATTTTCTCACCAGTAAGTGACTGAAACAAGATTCTAACACAGATCTGGTCCTCAAGTAAATCCAAAGCTGGTATTCCCAACCCTCGTGCTATGATAACTCTAAACTTTCTTCACACATAGCTTTTATTGCATATTCTAATATTTGTTCACGTAGGATCTCTATCCTTTAGACTCCAAATCTATTTTGTGTTGAATTATTTGCACTTGGCTCCTTAATCATTTCATAATCTAGAGTTGATTTTTTCAGTTACTTTCTGCAATATCCTTTTTTTTTTTTAATTGCTATAAAGATTAAAATTCTCCCACTACTGTTTTCTGCTGCATTACAAACTCCTACCCAGGTTCTTCTTTAATGTCTGAGATCTTCTACCCCGAGAGAATTCAATTATTCTGAAGTCTGAAACTTTCTGGGTACTCTGCTTCAGAGAATTATAAGGTTTTCTCCCCCTAAATTCATAGGGAATTTCTTTCTACCACCAAATTTTATGTATTTATTTTCCATTCTAACTTACTGCTATAGTGACAATAATTGTTGAGGAATATATGTATCAAACTTTTCTTCATTAGTGGTTGGTACTTCGTTCTTTCTGGCTGATGGCACTATCATGGGAAAAATTTGAGGCCAATCTGATTTCAGTGTGGACAGTGACAGGAAAACAAATCAGACACTGAATTTATTCAGTGATATTAAGGCTTTACAGGAATAGATTAATAGTTATAAAAACAACCTTTACTGGGACATTAGTGAACCAATTAAAGAATCTGAATAAGGTCGGTAATTTAATATAGAATTTGTCATTTGTATAACAGTATAGATGAATATAGAACTTGCTATCAATTTAAATAATAGTATTATATGAATGTTAATTTCCCAATTTTCATAAATATACTGTGGTTATGTAAGAGAATTTCTTTGTGTTTAGGAAATTCATACTGAAGAGTAGGGGTAAAAGGTACCATGTCTGCAACTTCGTCTCTAATACTTCAGGAAAAAATTATCCTCAGACATACACACCTATATACATATACGCAGAAAGAGAATGATACAGCAAATGTTACAAAATGTTAACATCTGGCAAATCTGGGAGAAGGTAGATTTGTCATCTCCCTTATTCTAAATCAGTATTTAACTGGAGGTGTTCAACAATATCGCCACCTAATACCTACTCCCAGATGTTGTTACAGTAGGTCTGAGTTAGGATCTAGGAAAGATTAATTTGGGGCAGATACATTTTATAAAAGCTTTCTCAGGTGAATTCTGAGAAATATCCTCACCCACCCAAGACTGAGAATACTCTATTTCTTAGGACTTTTTTGCCATTCGTATCATAGTGTAGATGAATATAGAACTTGCTATCAACTCAAACCCATATGACTAGTAGTAGCACAGTGGAAAGAGCAGACTTGGGACTCAGACCTCAGTTCTAACCTCAGCTCTGCCACTTACTTAATTCACCTAAGTCTCTGTTTACCTTTGTGTACAATGGGAGAAAATCTCTGACTCACAGGTTACCAGAAGGATTAGAGAAGAAAACATTTGTAAACCATTAGCACATAGTTAAGTGCTCGCAAATATTAGTTCACTCTCCCCAAGTTATTCTCCTTCTTTCTGGAGAGGCACATACAGACAAAAAAAAAAAAAAAAACACCAAGTATGCTTCTCAAAAAGGGGTAAAGGTAGAGAAAGCCATTTAGTTACATTGCACTGATTAGAAGGGTAAAGGTGTATATTGAGAGCCCTCAATGGACTATATGCAAACAGCATTTGTAAAAATCAATTTTGCAAATTTTACCCTTTAACACCTTTAAGTCTGCAGAGAGGGAGTGTCCTGGACAGTAATGATATTCAGCAATCAGCAATTTTTAATTAACAGTTTAATTTTTTTATATCGACTGACAGACTTATTAAAAACAATCAATATGACATAAATCATTACTTTTAATATATAGTAAAATAAATCTAAATAATAACAACTGCTTAAGGACAAATTTTGATTCAAAATAACCATACCCTAAATAATAAAGAAGGAAACATGATATTAATTTCTGAGAACAATAAACATTGCAACCCCATAATACTTACCAACATGTGAAGGCCAAACAGTTATATGAGGATGGGAATGATACCAGCCCACAACTCTCATGGGGCGACCTGTCAGTTCAGCCAACCTGTGTGTCTGTCAAGGTACTTTCAAAATGTGGGAACAAAATTTCTGATGCTAATAAGGGCTCAGAAAGCACCCTGAAGTTTAAACAAACTTACTGCAATTTAATGGCAACAAAAGGATGAAAGGAGGTTAATGCTGAGTTTCCCATAATGCCCATTTAAAGCCAAAAAAAGTTAAAATAGAATCCATAGTTATCCTGTAAAATGTGAATTAGTTTTTCTGAAAATTACTTATATTAAAACATAATAATCCTTTTTATGCAAGTAAGTCTGAGAAAAAATATTTCTAGGACATATTTTCAAGTTTTCAAATGCCAAGAGAAACTACTTAACTTCTCTTAGCCCATTTCTTCAGCTGCGGACTGAGGCAGGGGACTAATGTTTCAGAGCAGTGAAGAGTAAATGCAATCATCCACACAAGGTGTTTAGCATAGTGCCTGGCACCTAGTAAGTGCTTAACAAATAGTAATTGCAGCTGAAGTTTGCAGGGCAGAGGTCCCGAGAGGAGAGCTGCAGAGAGATATCCTGCACGTCCACACTTGAGTATTCAGCAGATAACTGATGAGCGGAAGCATGTGAGGAAACCACTGCAGGCCAGGGAAAGGAACCCTCAAGAAAATCAAAGGTAACTCTGCCCAGCACTCAAGCAAGATGGGGATCAGCTTCATATTCACTTAAGAGGCACTGGCCAGGGCATTCTGAATCATATAGAAACAAATCACAGGAAACAAATGCCCCATTTTTGATCATTTGGGGTTATATTTAACATGAAATATTGCATTCAGTTCCCAGCATTGCATTTTTTGAGAGGAAGTCACAAATGAGAATCTCTCAAGAGGATAGAGACCAAGATAGTAAAAGGCCTAAAAATTAAATGATACTAGGAAAAGTGGAAGGAGGGGCAGGGAGGAATGGAGAGAAGACTAGGAAGGAAGATGGAAGGGACTCCACACAGAGTTCATTGTCAGTGTTCGACCCTGAGATCTTTTGACATTTAGGAGCAGGAATGTCAGAAATTTCTAATTCTTACAATAAAAGCCACTCAAAAGGAGAAATAGAGTGAAATTCTAATAACCAAACAACTGGATCTAAGGGAAGAAAATTTATGAAACCACCTAAAGCAGGATGACTGTAGCGAGCAGACCAACGTGGCCCAGCAACCCCAGAGCACGTAAAAGCTTCTATTGACCAATAAGGATATCTCTGCCTCTGTTGAAGCTGCAGAGAGCTGCTCTGGAGAAATTTCAACTCGGTCCTTCCTCTTATCAGAACGTCTTAAGATGATGACAGAATGAATGTGAACAATTCTGACAGCATCAACCTAAAGGAAAATCCACAAAAATAGTTACTTACGGCTCTCTCCAATAAAACAGCCCCATTCAACTATTGAATTGCATTTTATTATAAAATCTGATTAAATATTCCATTTTAGAAAACTGACACTTTTTGCATGAATAATGAAATGTTTCAAATAAAAGACACCCAACCTCAATATATACATTTCAGACACAAAAATATAAAATACACATGCTAATATTTAGATGAAGGAAGGACTTTTAGAATGATCAACGAGTAAATTATTTGACTTACAACCATGTACAAAACACTGTGTCATACAAAGAAACATAAATCAGAGTGCTGACAAAAGGTTCAATGTGCTGACGACATGGTTGAGTGGCTCATTCATGAAACTCCACAAAGATAATGTAGTAAGTCAATGCCACAGGAGCTGATATGGCTGGGCTATGTGTCCCCACCCAAATTTCATCTCACATTTTAAACCCCACATATCAGGGAAGGGACTTGGTGAGAAGTGATTGCATTGTAGGGTTGGATTTCCCGCATGCTGTTCTCATCATAATGTGAGAGTGAGTTCTCAGGAGATCTGATGGTTTAAAAGTGTGGCACTTCCCCACTCGCTGTCTCTCTCTCTCCTACCACAATGTAAGATGTGCCTTGCTTCCCCTTCACCTTCCACCATGATAATAAGTTTCCTGAAGCCTCCCCAGCCACACGGAACTGTGAGTCAATTAAACTTCTTTTCTTTATAAATTACTCAGTCTCAGGGAGTTTTTTTTTTTTTTTTTTTTGAGACAGGGTCTCACTCTGTTTCCCAGGCTGGAATGCAGTGGTGTGATCTTGGCTCCAACCTCCACCTCCTGGGTTCAAGTGATTCTTCCACCTCAGCCTTCCCAGCAGCTGGGATTACAGGCACACGCCACCATGCCTGGCTTTCTGTATTTTTTGGTAGCCATGATGGCTAGGATGGTCTCGAACTCCTGACCTCAGGCCCACCTCACCTCCCAAAGTGCTGAGATTACAGGCATAAACCACCACGCCTGGCCTCAGGGAGTTCTTTATAGCAGTGTGGTAACAGACTAATACAGGAGCTCAGAGGAAAGAACTCACTTATATTGGAAAAATAATCTTCTACATAAGCAGAATATGAATCTAAAAAAGAAAAAGTCTACATAGAAAAGGCAGACAAACGTATCTATTCCTTGATTACTGTGGGAGAGGGGGGCAACAGAAGTAGTAAAGTGTGAATGAGGTGAAATATCAGATGGCGAATCTAAGAAAGGTAGAGTGAGGATGCACAAGACCTCAAATGTCAAGCCATGATATGCAGGATGAACTCGAAGGAAAAAAATTATTTCAGATAAACTATACATGAAGTAACAGTGAAGTACTGGGCGAAGCAGATGGCAGAGATGGAAGAAACAGATTTGAGACCATAAGATTTGGTAGCTTATGGACCATGGGTGATGGTGGATAGGAAACTGCCAAAAATGACTCTAAAGTTTCGAAGTTGAAACTAGGTAGATGTGAGGCAGACCGAAGTTTAGGAAGGGTCAGGAAGGAAAGAAGATGAGCTTGTTTTCAGATGAGATAATCAGGGATGAGAGATATACAATATAGCAATTTTTAGCAGGTAAGTGGGATTATAGCTTAGACTCAAACAGAATCAATGCAGCAATCAATAAATCTTTTATGAGTGGACAAAGTAAGTGTGGAGAAAGGGAGCAGGGGTCTTGGCCTGAATCAAGAGGAGTGGCCACATTTAGGATGGGGAAGAAAAAGAAGGGCCAGGGAGGAAGACAAAGAAGGCAAAACCAGAACAATGAAATGGTACTAGACTGTCAAGGGAAAGAGTGGGCTTAGCATTATCAGATGCTGAAGGGACAAGGGTGAAATCTGAGAGGAGGCTTTTGAAACAAGCTACAGATTTTCACTGTGCAACCCCAGTCTGATTTCAGATGTGCAGCAAGTGTGAAATACATACGCAATTCAAAGACAACACAAAAAGGAAAAAAAAGAAAATATCTCGACATTTCTTAATATTCACTACATATTAAAATAACAATCCTTCACATACTTAGGTTAAATAAAATGCACCCTTCAAATTAATTTCATTTATTCCTTTTTACTGCGATTACTAAAAAATTTAAATTATGTATATGGATTACATTCATGGCTCACATTATATATCTTTTTTTGTTATTTATTTTTGTTTTGTTTTTTAACTAAATACTCCAATTAAAAAGATTATCACACTGGATTTTTTTAAAGTATTTACCGCTAAGAAGAGACACATTTTAAATACTAGTACACAGAAAGGCTAAAAATAAAAGGATAAAAAATGCAGTATGCAACACTAAAAAGGCAGCTTAACTAATAAAGTTTAAAATCTACTTTTGACAGTACAAACTGACATAAAACTCAAGACAAGGGCGTGAAATCTTAAAAGTAAAATTACATCATTAAGATTTGGAATGTGTCTTAGTAACTGACGCCCAGGGTGAATTGTGTCTTTCTCTCTTTCTTGCTTTAGTCAGAAATTTCAGTGCCTAAGAGGAATGAGCAATATTTAATGCATAGAGAGAGGAAGAAGAGGAGTCTATAAAGGAAAGGGGGAAACAGGAATAAAGGCAATACAGGAAAACCAAGAAAAACTCATGAGAATTCAGAGATTCAAGGAGAAAGATTAAGATAAGCACCAGGAAATAATCCACCAAAAGTAGAATTAGAAACCAGACCTCAGTGGGTTTGACTGAGGAAAGTGAAAGAGTAGTAATTGTAGCCTATTCTTTTAAGAAGTCTGGCTATTAAAGGAATGATATAAGAGTAGTGAGTACAGGAAGATACAGGATTAAGAAGTAGCTTTCCTTTCTGAAAACGAGAGTAATTTAAGCATATTTTTATCCTAAGAGAAAAGAATCAGGTGACAGGGAAAAGACCCAGAAAAGAAACAGAACATCTGATAAACAAGGTCTCTGAAAAAGCTGCAGCTTTGGATAGGAAGATAACTTATTTCTCTGATATGGGAAGAGATACAAAGTGATTAAGGTGGAAAAGTCTGTAAATAGTAGTAATAAGTAGATGAAGCTGTGGCCTGATAACATGGTGGGAGAAGGGGAAGTGATTCATTTTAATTGTATTTTACAAAAGCATCCGTCTATGACAGATTGGGAGAAAAATTACCGGGTCCTATGCCATGATTAGGTAAGAAGCATTACACTAGACCATCAAGGTGGTGTAGGAGTGCAGACAGGAAGAAAGTCAAGGTAGACTCACAACTATGATGCCATGGTTAATCTGCCTGTTTAAGAAGAGAGGGTGGCTGGTCCAAGTGCAGTGGTGTTTACAACTAATTGATCACAACCAGTTACAGATTTCTTTGTTCCTTCTCCACTCCCACTGCTTCACTTGACTAGCCTTAAAAAAAATTAAATTAAAAAATTAAAAAATTAAAAAGAAGAGAGGGTTGCATGAGTAGATGTTGGATTGGGATAAAGAGGGAATAGTGATGTGAACCACAGGGCAAAGTCTCAAGGAAGGTGGGAGAAGGGCCAGAAAACAGGCAGTGACAGCAAGGAGAGCAGCAAGAGGGTGGTACTGACTATGATTACTAATCTTGATCAAGTAGGTCCCATTCCCAGTGAGGAGACTCTTCATCTGATTTTACTACAAAGAATATCTCATCCAGCCAGAAACCAGGTACTCTGGCTGAGATCACTGGATTACAGAAATCTTTCCCCAACTGCAAGTTTCCACCATGCAAAATTCTAGCACACATACCTTTTCAGCAACTGTGCGCATTTCAGTTCCAGTATATGCAAATTTGGAGTCACTCCTATTGGGAACAAATTAGGAAAAAAAAAAGAAAGTGGGGTTTGGAATGTAAAAAGGGAATTAAAGCAAAATAACAATTGTTTTTGCAATGAAATCTTAGCAGAGACCAAAGAAGAGGAGGGAAACTCAATGGAGGCTAGAGCTGCACTCTCTATATCTGTTAGAAGCAATCTGGAATACATGCACAAATGGCTGAGTTATAAAGTTATCATGGACAAAGCTAAATTCGTGGAATCCTGGGTATTAAGGAGGTGGGCTTGAAAAGTACACTATGGTATGATTTGAAGTTTAAAGTGTTACCCAAAGGTTTCACCACCTCAAGCATTGAAGCTACTGGGGATCTCTGAGATAACTGTGAGGCTCACGAGGAGGAAAGGCAACGCCACACTGTCAATTTACGTGAAGGAATGGATCAACGGGGAAATGCCTCTATATGTTCTCTGTCACAAAGAAAATTACTGATATGTCATTGGAAGTTCAGGGGAGACAGAGAACATGAAATACATTGAGCAAGGCCAGGCGTGGTACCTCATGCCTGTAATCCCAGCACTTTGGGAGGTTGAGGCAGGCAGACTGCTTGAGCCCAGGAGTTCGAGTCCAGCCCGCCCAACATGGTGAAATCCTGTCTGTACAAAAAATACAAAAAGGAAAAAGAATAGCTGAGTGTGGTGATGGGCACCTGTAATCCCAGCTATTCAAGAGACTGAGGAATGAGAATCGCTTGAACTCGGGAGGTGGAGGTTGCAGTGAGCCGAGATCACACTACTGCACTCCAGCCTGGGTGACAGAGTGAGACCCTGTCTACCTCCAAAACGCAACAATTATGATAATGCTTGTTAAGATGTTTGTCTGATATCTCAACTGAATAGGAGGTAAGGCAGAAACCAAAGTTCAGGGTTGGGGTGGAACTCAAATGGTATCATTGAGGGAGCCCCGGAGTCGTAATGATAATTAATTTAAGACACTATCCGGACAGAGTATTGCCAAAGTCGCCGTAATTTTGATTTAACAATGACTAAGAGATTATAAGATATGAGTAAACGAATATAGTCTTACCTGGTATCATCGTTGAACTAGAGTGGGAAAAAGCAGAAAACATTATTGATTACATTATGCCTGAGGTACATGGATGCAGATTATATGACAAATAGGTCATGTGTTCATGTACACGGCATGGAAGACTGGAGAATCACTTTAAACTGTAAACAGCTAAACTGTATTTCCTCATCCTCTTTGGCCCCTGTGCAGCACAATGCAGCGGAAACTTTTGCTTCCTTCAAGCCCCGCACCTTCTAGTTAGGCTCTTGGATACCCTCCGAATGCTTTGGTTCATATGTCTGCTCCCTAGACGGAAGACTCGAGGCAGATCTAAAGAGAAGCCCCAGGATACAGGAGAAAAGGCAAGGTTCCCGGGGCCTGTGCAGACCGCTGGGGGCTCGCAGGAGACTAAGCAAGTGTCAGGCAGCCAGAAGAAACAGAGATCCCCGCGACAGAGCCATGTAAAGGGTGTCGAAGGATCTAAATCGAGGATGCGTGTGGCCTCCGCAGCCCTTGGAGCTGTCGGCACCCATCCCAGGGAGACACTGGGACTGATCAGCAGGGTTCCAGCCACGCTGACAGACCTACTCACCTCCCCTATGCAAAGCCCCATCACCTCCTCCTTCTCTGTGCTCAGAGCGTGGTTCAGACAAACGAGGAAAGCGTCAGACTCCAGATGAACCGCCTGCACCGCCATCTTGGCCCGACCCTTCTCACGTCCGCCTCGGGCCCACTTAGTTCTGACCAACCGGGTGCCGCGGCGCAGCCTCCCCAGCGCCAGCGCCCCGCGCTCCGCCCAGGCCTGGCCTCCGGCGAACGGGTCCTTGTGGGCGGGGCTTAGGGAGCGGGCGGGGCTGAGGGGGCGGGGCTGAGGGGGCGAGGAGGGGGCAGCGGGCGCGAGGCTGGCGCGCGGGGGCGGGCCTCGGGGCGTGGGGGGCGGGGCCCCCCCAGCAGCACCTGGGAAACGCCCGCGAGGGTTGGGGCAGGCGTGGCCGTCGGGGCGGAGGGCGGTGGCCGGCCGCGGTCCGGGCGTCAGGCCGGGCGGCGGGGGTGGCAGGGAGGCGGCGCTCTGGGGCCGCAGGCGGGCGTACTGTGAGCGGCGCCCGGGCGCCTGGGCAGGCGCCTCGCGAGTACCGGCGCCCATTTTGCCCGCCCGCTAAGGAGAGCCGTGCGCGGCCTACACGCTTGGGGGACAGCCCTTTACGACGACATCTCCGCGAACGCCGGCCTCTTGAGCCAGGGGGACGCTCTTTTGAAAGTCAGTCCCCAAACAGTTAAGGTTTTATTTTATTTCGTTTTATTTCCAAGTCACAGCCCCCGAATCTCGTACAACTCTCCCTGGACCACTTCCGCTTGCCGGCCCGTGCCTCTAACTTCGGTTCAAGTGACCTCGGCCCGGGATGCCCCTCGGCTCACCCCGGGCTCACGTCGCGTTCCTGGCTTGAGTGGCCCAGGGTGGGAGACCTGGAAGTTTTAGCCTAGCTGTTCTCAAGGCGGATTAATTAGCCCAAGAAACATTATATTCATGTGAGTAACCTTTTGCAGAAACAGTGTTATACTGTATCTGAAAAAGTATCACTCTTAAGCTTGGCTGCTGCTACTTTCTACAAAGGCTTTTAGGTAGCTATTTGTTGGATTCAGGGAAGGGGAATTGGAGGACTTCAGTGTTTATTCAAGTTCGGATGTATCACTTTAGGTATCCAGAATGCAAGTTTCCTCGGGTCTCCTTGTCTCCATATCAGACAGTAAAAATATATGTAACAGTAATTTTATTTCGAGGT
Source organism: Alouatta palliata (assembly GCA_004027835.1). Classification (NCBI taxonomy): domain Eukaryota; kingdom Metazoa; phylum Chordata; class Mammalia; order Primates; family Atelidae; genus Alouatta; species Alouatta palliata. The sequence continues at coordinate 16,903 of PVKV010012348.1, read as the reverse complement.
ATGTCAAACGTGCCAAGGATAAAAGTACAGATCTTCCAACTCACAAGTCTAGGAATCACACGTGGATTTTGGAAGCGACTCTAAATCAAAGCACAATATATGCCGTGCCGCCTCCACAGCCCGTCCGTGTTCGTTCTTTGATTTGGTTTTCTACTTTGTGTAGTTTTGAAGCCAGGCAGGTATGGCAGTACTGGAAAGGGAACATTCCCAAGGTGCTACTTGAACTGTTGATGCTTTGCTCTTTTCTCCCAAGTCAGTTCCAACCCAAGTCTCCCCATACATAGGGCCCCCATGCAGTGCAACTATCTGTTATATGCACGCCAGCAGCCTCCGTTTTTACCTAAAGATTTTTAAGGATCACATGGCACATCTTTCTGTAATTAATTTGCTCATGATGAAGGTTGGAAAATTTTCATGTGCAATTACATTGGACCCATCTAAATTTTTTCTTGTTTCAATTTTATACCATATATCATTTTCAATTACTGTTTGTGGCTAGTATGCACCATCCTGATGTAGCAGGAACGGCTGTTCTTCTCATTATTATATTAATATTTGGCGATGGCATATAGTGCCTTTAGGCACTTTCAGTAAGAAAAATACCTTTTGTTTGTTATTGGTGGTAGTCAATCTCACATTCCAGAATGAGGTTCACTAACTTTTCTAATGGTCATGGCTGCCTTTTGCAGCTCCAGGCATTTAATTAAAGTTGAACAAAATTATTAACATGTATGGCAAACTTATTATAAGCTAGTTACTAAGCATTTATATGCCTGGTACATGTAATCTGCCCTGGTTAGAAGCAAGCTCAACAACTTCCCCACTGTGTGACCTTGAGCAAGTTACCTAACTTCTCTGTGCGTTACTTTTCCTCAACTTTGAGTGGGGATGATAATAATACTATGAGGTAGGCTGTAACTTGCCCTATGAAGATTGTGAGAATTAAATGAGTCAATATATGTAAATATATAGGAAATGCTAAAGACTATCGTGATTAATATGTTCTTTAATTCTCATTTTACACCTCAGGAAACTGAGGTAGAGAACGTTAACTTATCCAAGGTTACAAAGCTAGTAAGTAGCAGGCTCAGGACTCATACACAGGCCTGGGCCTGTGTTCTTGGTAATTTCACTCATTGTAATTAGACAAGTTTATTAACTGACTTCTAATAAAATAAGTGTATTCAACTGATCAATGTTCAAAAACTGTTCATCAACCTGGCAATTAAAGCAAACAATCCTTTTTTAAAAAACAGAAAAGAATTTATTCTGTAAAGGAAAAATGATAGTTTTACTTAGATTATTACCTAAAGAAGCCCTTCTATCTTATATGTCATCCATTTAGAACCTAATTTACAAAATGCCTTACTAAGAAATTGTCTGTCTTGGCTAGTGTGCTCTCTGGCCCTGAAATCAAGGTGACCCTCATGGGGACAATCTCTTCTAGTGGATGATAAATTTATGCAGTTATCTAAACGTTTTTGAAATTCATTTGTATTTGCAGCTGGCAGTATTCTTTGAGTTGAGTTGCACAAGTTTATATTCCATATATTGTATCGCACCTTGTATCTAATTCTATGTTGAGGTTTTGAAAGATTCGTCTTAATTCCAGAAGTCCTGAATTTTGTAAACAAGTATCATGTGCAAATAAATAAAATGTTCTCTAGTCAAATAAATTTGGGAAATGTTAACATTAAGTTTCTTTAGCGCATACCTTGCCAGAACGGTTACTACACTAATGTACTTTATGACTCTCCAAGATTCCCAAACTTATTTGACCAAGGAAAATGTTGAGAGCAAGTTGTCTAAGAATCACATTATGAAACCTGTGATTTTATAGGCTTTGATCAGAATCCCTCTCCCTCAGCCTTTGCTTTTTTGTGCTGAGGATGTTGTTAGTTTGTGCTCATATGGTGGCTTCTCTGTCACTTGATCACTGCAGTTGCCTTTCTCTGGGCCTGCATGCCCTCTGAATGGTAGCACACACAAATCCAGGATAATGTGCTGAGGGGTTGTTCCCAGGCTCATCCTGCTGATGCCCAGCATGTTGACCTTTGGGTCACAGCAGCACATCACACTGCTTTTCTTCTGAGAATATTTTGTAGTGACTCCATAGGCCTCTTTGTAGTGACTCAGTAACTCAGACCATCATCTCCAGTCTCTTTGCCCCCTATTCCACTGGCATTATTTCCTTTTAATGTCAGTATAACCGAGACAATTTTATTTTCCAGTCAAAACAAATTTAAATGTCAACATTTTGGTTGTTGCTAGGACTTATCTATCAAATTGAGATGGTTCTGAAACCCTTAATACATGGTTTCCACTTTTTGAAAACAATTATTGGCCACACTTAAATCTTTTGTGCTTGAAATCCAAGCTTTTGTATTATTTTATTTTGACATTAGTATTTATCAGGTTTTTATTTGTATTTCTCTTTTCCAAATCTTTGGGAGGAAGGAGAGGCAAAACAACTGTGTTTGCTAAATGGGAAAAAGGGGGGCTTTGGCAAAAAATTATGTGTAAATTATAAATTATATATAGCTAGAGACTTATGCCTAGAGAATCAATCTCTACCCACCTATACATAGCCAATCATGACTACCACTGTGGCCTTCCTCTGTTTCCCTTCCCTGCCCACTGTGTATATACACCTGTTCACAAAAACACTTCTTGACCAGTATATGAGCTTGGGGTGCCCAGAACTGTATCATTCCTGCTACTGAGCAATATATGATACTGTGCTTTAGGGAAGAGAGGACTTGTGAAATAAGCAAAGCAAATATGTAAGGTGATTTTGTTTAAATGTTACAGTAGTCATAAGAGGCAAGAATCTTCTAAAGTTTCATAGAGAAGGCAAGCACCTGGACTCTGCTATAATAGCACTAAGATAGGCAGAGAGGCCCGGGGAGGCATTTTAGGCAAGTGGAGAGCAAGAGCAATGGTATGGAGCTAGAAATGAGCCTGGTATTTGGGGAAAGTTTGTCTCAACTGCAGTGGTAGTTACAGTGCCTGCTGGAATTGGTGACAATATAGGATGTAGCAACTGAATAAGAGGAAGAAATCCAAGATAACTCATAAGTTTTGAGTCTGCAGGATCAGGAATGGTGGTATTGCCACTCAGAGAAATCAGGGTTTGGTTAAGGAGAAAGTTTAGACGAGTTTGAGATGAGAGAGTTCATATACATGAAAACTAACATAGGAGCTTACACCAGGCTCAGAGTCAGATGCACTCAGGGTTTAATGGGTGAAGCATCTGGTTGCTCTTGACAGTCTCATTTTGAGGACTCTAACACACTCTCCCACGCTGCATTTCCCTTCCCACCTGATGGCCACCTAATGGAATAGGAGGTCTTCGTTTTGTGGGGCAGCTCCCCCCAGTGCCATATCTATGCTCTGGCCAAAGGTAGAAATACAGTACAACTGCGCCATAATGCTAAAAGATTCACTCATGCAAAATGCACATCAAGTTATTGTGAGGTCCTGAAATGAGATCTGGGGCTTCGGCAGAGGGTCATTATGTTTGGCCCTACCACTCATGCTTTACACCTCTCAAATGTGCTTCTGGTCTTCTGGCTTCGATCAAAATTTAAACTGAGTCCTCTATGTAAAAATGGGCTCCTGTAACATCCTGCAAAATTATTAAAAGAAAACAAGGACCTAGCTGGATAACTTTCATTTGCACTCACTCAGCTCCAGATCACCATGATCCCCAAAGTCTCTTGCAGGTCAGAAATTCCATGAAGCTACCTTACTTTTCGTAGGAAGAAAATCCCCTTCTAGAAATGCCCATCACTGTGTATCAACTTTCTTAGTAAACTGGTAAATAGATCCTTTGCCCTTAAAACAAACGCTTTCTATGTCAACTCTGAAAGCCATGCATATATGTCCTTCAGAATCTTACCTTTTAAAATGGAAACTGCTTGGAAGTGGCTTTTACCTGGGGAATGTGGCATGCATGTGTCTGTTATACTGCCTTCCTGCCAAAATAAGTGTCTCCTTAGGCACGCTCTTTGCATATTCTATTGCTAACTACATTTTGCCAGACACCGCTTGTGAATGCAGTACGTATGAGACCACTGCCCAGCTTCCTGTAGTGCTAGTCCTACATTTCCACAGAAGTCCTCACCTAGCCAAATTCTTGAGCGCTTTGCAGTCAGCAGCACTACCTGAGGCTCTGCCTAATGTCACTTTAGTTGTCTTGCAGAAAGCTTCAGATGTCCTTGGTTCTATGTAGGTTGTGCAAATAGACATATATGAGGTTTGGTTCTGGTTGGTGGTTGCTAGTACCAGATCACCTTGCTTACTGGTGAGTTCATTCAAACCCAAAAAGTCACACCTGTGTCCTGTGCGCGGGTGCTGCAGGCTTAGGTGGAGAAAAGCAGGGCTAGAATTGGAACCCAAAGCCCAGAATGGCAGGAGAGGATGTGGGGGCTCCACCCGATCACCTCTGGGTTCACCAAGAGGGTATCTACCGCGACGAATACCAGCGCACGTGGGTGGCCGTCGTGGAAGAGGTAACTGTTTACATTTTGCTTATTTCTTTGAGTTTGCTTTCAAGTAACTTGGTTTCTATTCCAGTCTCAATATTCTGAAGTATTTGGTTTTATTTTTGGTCATTCCTTTCCATTAGGAGACGAGTTTCCTAAGGGCACGAGTCCAGCAAATTCAGGTTCCCTTAGGTGACCCAGCTAGGCCAAGTCACCTTCTTACCTCCCAGCTACCTCTCATGTGGCAACTCTACCCGGAGGAGCGCTACATGGATAACAACTCTCGCTTGTGGCAGATACAGCATCACTTAATGGTACCCATGTTGCTTAATTATTTTCCATTGTATTGGCACTCTCGTAACAGAGTACTCTATAAACTTTTCTTTTTCTGACAGGTCAGGGGAGTACAGGAGCTGTTGCTTAAGCTTTTGCCTGATGACTAACCTGGTATGTATTTCTATTTCTCCTCCATCCTCTCCCTCTTTGTTTTGACTCTATTCAGTTGTGGTGATTTTAATGATTTTTTTTTCCAGGTGCTGGGATTCTACGAAGATATGCTTCTTTGTTCTGTTCAGTATATGGCAATCACTTCATCCAGTACTGCAGTGCACCCACCCTTGGGCCTGGGGGGAGGGAGTGGGTTGAAAAACTGCTCAAGAACACAGAAGTTTAGGAAGGGTCATGAAGAATACTGCAAGTGAAACTGCAGAGAGAGGGTTACACAGGCAGAAAGCAAGTCAACAAAAGCACTTAGTCAGGATCCGTAACTTGAAATTGACTCCTTTGGAAATTGCCATAGAACCCTTAATGGACATCATCGGCTGGACCTGGGATCTGATGAATCCCACAAAAGTCAGCACCTTCTACAGAACAGATGCCCTGATCACCAAGGACTTGGTACTGATTTAGAGAGAAGAGAGCAGCTCGTAGCAGCATCAACATCTATGTGTCGCTTAGTTGCCCTGCAGCAATTCACCTGCCTTTCCTTCTCCCATCCTGTAAATATCCTAGGTTTTGCTCCAGTGTTTCCCATCCCAGTACTGACCTAATTTGGATCTACTGAGTATTTAGAGGGCTCTGAAAAGAGATATGCATTGATGAAATTAGCTACAAAGGCATCTGGGCCTTTTTTCTATCTGAAATTGTGTCTTAAATTATTGGAAGTTGCTGATCAAAATTGTGGGCTCTTAAATTCATTCTCTGATTACAGATATTTTTAAAAAGCTGGTTTCTGTAAGAACTTCAAGAAAAACCATTTTAGCTGCTTAACTGGCACCTTTCTCAGGAAGTAATAGCACCAAATATTGCTGATTCCTAGGAAAACATTTACTACTTGTAAAGAATTTCCTGAGTTAAAGTCATAACAGTTTATATACATTAAAAGTAAGGTTTTACTTAAAGAAAAAAAAAAAGTCTTGGGAATAATAGCTACCATGTATTGAGTCCTCTCTGCCTTCCAGGCACTGTTGTACGCACTTTATACACTTTATCACACTTAACCGTCCTGTCAATGCTTTGAGGTAGGTATGGTTCCCATTTTATATATGAGTAATAAAGAAAAGCTCAAGGAGTTTAATCATTTATCAGGGGTTTCTTCTGCGAATGATAGAGCCAGGCTGTGCCATCGGCTCCTTCAGCCTAACGTTGGTTTACAATATTCAAGAAGAGTTGATTGAATTCAAGGTTTTTTACCCTATGTATATATCTTGCAAACCTAATGAAATGGATATTATAGAAATACAGTTGATTCCTCCTATGTTTGGGAAGAGTATTTTTAGTGTAATTATTTTCCAGCAATTATAAGGGCATACTGCTTGTCTCAGAAGAAAATTCCACGTGGAGGGGTTTTAAAGTCTTTACGGAAAAAAAGCAAAATAAAAATCATTTTTCTTGTTTTAGTTTTCTGGATATGCCACCGAAGGATCCGTGCCAGAAGCAAGCCTGTGAGATTCAGAGATGTTTACAAGGTAGTATATTGTTAAATGCTTTAAAACTGTTTTTCCACTGTGAACTAACTATAAGAGACCAATTATCCTTTTATCTGTATTAACTCTTTTTTAAGAATGTAACAATTATCCTGAAGATTTTCTTCGTTGTATCATCAAAGATGCAGAAAATAAAAAGTAATGTGATCAAAGCTAGCGATTTTCAGTCCTGGTCGTACATTAGCATCACCTGGAGATCTTAAAAGCTTACCTAGAACAATTCACACTTCCTGGGGCTAGGGTCCGGCTGGGAATCAGTCTAGAAAGCTAACCAGACGATTTTAATGGACAGCCAGAGTTGAGAATTACTAAGCTAAGCAAAAGGGTTTTGTTTTTTGTTTTTTTACTAAAAGGCTAGTTTAAAGTTGGTTGGTTATACTTCACTGCAGCTGACAATTCACTTTTTAAAAGCAATCTGGAAGAGGTGGGGTTGAAATAACAATTGGAATTCAGGCTGCCAAAGTCAGCAACTAACTCTTAAAGGCAAAAGTGAATCTCAACTAAAGCATATTTGAGGTGATTCGTGCATTTGTCCAGCTGCTAAGTTTGACCAAATGTTGGAGGATTTCAGTTTTCTAATCAGTGAATGATTATTGCCAGAGGAGCAAATAGAAAAAGCAATAAGGCTATCTGAATCTGAAAAATTTTTAATAAGTTTTCCTCATTAGTAACGTAATAGAGAGAGATGGATGGTCATGAAAATATAAAAAGGTATGAAGGAAAAATGTTCAAAGTTCCCCCAAAGATTCACCATCAAAGAAATAGTTTGTGTATTTTCTTGGATTTTTAGCTTTCGTTCTTGGACTTTTCATTTTTTGATGTAAGCAATATTTTATAAAATCTTTTAAATTAAAATGTTGATGTATAATAATGCCATTTTAGTCATACTTTTCTTCCCTCCCTCCGACTTTAAGGAAAGGGAAAACGTTTTTTTGCATTTAATTCATTCTCCCAAATAAATCTTTACCTTGTCTGAAGTAACCCATGGCTAAGAGAAAAAATAATCACATTAAAAAGAGCTGGTGACACCCCCTTGGCACACTGTGGGAGGATTGAGAGCTGGAAAGACTAAAAGAGTTAGCATTAAGCACTCACTAAATGACAAACACCGTGATAAGGACTTTGCATGTATTAAGCCTTTCATCCATGAGGTAGATGCTACCATGACCCCCATTTCATACATGGGAAAACAAAGACATAGGTTATGTAATTTGATTAGGGTCACATAGCTAGTAAATATGGTGGGAATTTGAACAGCCCCCCAACCCCACCCTTGGTCTAGCTCCAAATCTGGACTGTTAGCCACCTTGCTAATCAGAATTGTCTTTCCTGTCCTGAGCTAACTACCATGTATCCCATTTTAGTACTGGGAGGCTCATTAGATTAGCAGCTGACCTAGAGCCTTTAGGTCAGGTCCTCCTTAAGTTAGTGTTTATGTATAGTAGGGGTCTACAAATGTTTTATGAAGAAGGCCAAACAAGTAGTATTTTAGGCTTTGGAGGCCAAAGGTCTTTGTTGTATGTATTGTATATGTGTTGTGTGTTTACAACCCTTTAAAAATCTAAAATCCATTCTTAGCTCCCAGCTGTAAAAACAGGCTGAATTTGACCCTCACGGGCTGCAGTTTCCCAACTCCTGATGCACAGCCTTGGCAGAGGAGGTCCAACAATCAGCTTAAACTGTATGCAAAATGATGTGTGGTGTATGTGCATTTTCCTAATTCATTAAATTACTGACCCGTAATAATAATGATGTTAAAGACCAATATCCTAGAAAAAGGTGCATGTATGCTGTTAACCGTAAAGGAAATTAAAATAGCTTTCAACCACTTTGAAATCATACTTTTCTTCCGGTCTCTAAATTAGAAAGAATTTAGTCGACTTTGGTGTATATTCCTTCTTCCAGTTCCATAGGTACTGAAAGTGAAAAGGAGTGGGAAGCACTGATCTAAACTTCCCTTTACCTAGTCTTATGAGATCATGACTAGAGTCTGCCTGTATGTTTTTCAGCCAACAACTACATGGAATCAAAATGTCAGGCTGTCATCCAAGAACTGCGTAAGTGTTGTGCTCAGTATCCCAAGGGAAGATCTGTCGTCTGTTCAGGATTTGAAAAAGAAGAGGAAGAAAACCTAACACTGAAGTCTGCATTGAAGTAAAGTTCTGCTGAAGTGCTGCTCCATGTTTCTACTGAATGAATTTTTTTTTTGTCTTCCTGTCTTTCTTCAGGCCAGGTAGCAGCAAATAACAAATGAAAAAATCAGCTATAAAAGTTAATGAATAGGCCATCTATTCAGAACAGGCAGAAATATAAACAACACATTCAAATACAAATATGTACAATGTAATAAACTGAGCTGCTAAAATAAACCTGTTTAAGAGAAAAATTTTGGTTTTGTACTAAATGTATTTTAAGACTATTAGATATAGGGTATTAATGAATTCTCTTTGAGTTCAGATCACTAGTGCCATTCATCAAACTTAAGTCATATGAGGTATGTTAGGTGAAAGGACTCTTCCAGCATCACAGTTTTGACACCTTTTATAGATAACACATTAAATTAATGCAAAATTTCCTTTTAAACGAACTCAGTACCTTTTGTGCTTCCAATAATGCAGAGCAAAAAGTGTCTTTCCAGATGCCAATAAGAGCATTTCTTTCTGTTTTTGCATCCCCACTGGAGTGACTAACCAGAAGTGCTTAATATTCATTCACTTAGTGGTAGGAAAGGCATACAAATGATTCTTGTAATGTTTAATGATTCTTAATGTATCATCAAGGAACTGAAGAAAAAATTTTCATTGGAAGTCAGGTAGGCAGCAAGATAATTCAAACTCTTAGTTGGTTCATCTATTCTTTATATCCTGATAATAATAAAACCTGTTACAGAGGATCCAGACAACATTAATACAAAGCTGCTAAATGAAGCCTGTTGACAGTTGTCAGTCACTTTATGTAGTAGGAGGAGGCAGCATGCAACAGGCCATTTGCTTTCCCCAAATGGATGCTTGAACCACCAGAGCCCCTCCTCTAAAAAAATGATGACTAAAAGCAGGAACAGTTTCTGCTAGGTCCCTGATGTTGAAATACCATGATTATTTGACACCAACTGTTTTCTTTAAAGCAGCATTCCCAAGTGTTTCTAGGAATTGCTGTTACAGGAAGGAAAAAAAAGGGCTTCTGTGCTCAGGTAAGATTGGGGAATGCTAGATTGCATACAGGTAAACAGGTTAATTTCCTGCTAGACTTCAGAGCTTTCAAAAAGCCTAAGTCAACCTGTTTTGCAGACAGCATCTCTCTGTGAATGCTCTCCAGAGACACTTAAGAGAAATGCTGCCTTGGAGACATTTGGTCCACAAAGCAGAGTAACAGTGCTAAATCCCCATGAAATCATTTAAATGGAGTCTTGTGTTAATGATAAAATAATAAAACATTTTACATTTTTAATGTTACATCATCTATAAATCTAAATTAAATTTAAAATTATCAGTTGACAGTCGTACTGGGATTTACATTAGGAATCACTACATGATCAAATAGATTGCTTTCTGGGTTTTATTGCGAAGTTATGTTTACTGAGTTAACTACTCCAATTTCAGACTCTTAAATGTTTTTTTTGCTAAAGCGTATGTATTAGTCCATTGTTGCACTGCTATAAAGAAATACCTGAGACTGGGTAATTTATAAAGAAAAGCGGTTTAGTTGGCTCACAGTTCCATGGGCTGTACGGGAAGCATGGCACTGCATCTGATGGGCTTCTAGGAGGCCTCAAGAAACTCAGTCATGGCAGAAGGCAAAAGGGGAGTAAGCACTCCACATGGCCAAAGCACAAGCAAGAAAGAGTGATGGGTGAAGTACCACACACTTTTTAATGTCCAGATCTCATGAGAACTCTGTATCATGAGTAACATATCAAGAAGGGATGGTGCTAAACCACTGATGAAAAACCCACCCCGGTGATCCAGTCACCTCCCACCAGGCTCCACCTCCGTTAGAGAATACGGTTCACGATGAGATTTGGTGGGGACATAGTCCAAACTGTATTAGTATAGTACTTTCAGTTTTGAAAGGTTCATATCAGTTCCTTCCTTTAAACGATTCTGTCCCAGTTTTTTAAGTCAACAAATCTATTGGAAGACATTGATTTAACGCGTATTCTTCTTAGCTATTATTATGACATATATAAAAATAGCCATCATAGAAGGCTTAACATTTACAGAGCGGTTCTTATTGTTACGGACTGAGATTAACACTGAATCTCAGTCTTAAGGAAAGAAGTCTAAGAAGGTGAGAACTATGATATCCCATTTTGGAAAAAAAAAACCTTTAATCTGGCTATTAGTGATGCTAAGTTTAGTCACTTGGTTAGTGACTGACCTTTTAGCTAGAAAGGTGGTTTTCCCTTTGTAATGATTTGTGGGGTGGTATCTTGTCACTGTATGAATATTATATTACCCCACAACTTTTCACCCAGTAGTTTTCGCATCCACTGACAACAAAAGCCCTTGCTTTTCCACTTTGCCACAATGCAACAACTCCTTTCCTTGCATTCACTCCACACGATTCCTAAAACATTTAATGAACAATATCACACTTGTGTTGAGTATTCAGAAGGCATCTGAAGTTGTATGGCACTTAATTTAAAAGGCTTTAAAACCCTGTTAAGAGTTGTTTAACAGCAGAACTCTTAATTTTTTCAACACCAGCTTCCAACTCTGTACTTCAGTGATTCTCAGTCTCAGCTGCTCATTAGAAAAATCTTAAGACGTTTTAAAACCTCAGGATGCCTGAACAACACCCCAGACCAGTGAAATCAGAATCTCTAGGATGGGAGTCAGGCATTAGTAGTTTTTTAAATTTCACAGGTGATTCCCAAGTGCAAGCAAGGATGAAAACCACGGCTCTCCACAATCCTGTCATTTCTTACCATTTAAAATTTTTAAAGTTTTGACAAGTCAATAAGCTGACTTTAAAGCTTTATAAAAATGTGAAAAAGTAAAACAGTTTTCTTTAAAAAATGTATTAAGATTAATGATCCCTTAAAAAGAAGGCAAGCATCAGAAATATAAGCCACAGCGTATGACTTCTGGAAAAATGAGGCTCAGAACTAAAATAGGTTTTCTGCCCAATTACTTAAATGTTAGTGTGATGTCTTAGAGAGTTGGGCAGAAAGTGGATTTTAGTTCTGGGCCTGACTTCCCAGAAATCACACTGGATTTCATGACAGCAATGAAGCTGATAATTTGGTGGAGGGACCACAGGGCAGCAGTCAAACTTTCCTACAGGGTCCAAAACTGGCTGTGAGCTTCCCTCTGAGAAGAAATTGAGATCATCATTAAACACTGATGATACTCAGAAATTTCAAATCCATCCGTATACCATTTTTTCACGCAGAGATTTATTTTGCATTTTCCCAAACTGTACAAAAGTAGAGTTTCCAAATAAGAGCGCAGCCATTAGTTATGCCCGTGTTTCTGGCAAACATCAAACAAAAGGATGATGGAGAGACTATTCTTACAATAGTTAACTACACAGTAACTGCTTTCCAAAACCAGAAGCACCCACCCCAAGAGCATGTCGGCTAGAATTATCTAAGAGTTCATTCCTTGTAGAATCTGGTCCTCCAACTTGAATCATCTTCTGCCAGCATCCATGAGACAGTAATTGCCCAGATCCAGTAGCAAGGACTGTCACCCCAGTGCTGTGGGAGTCAAGACCTCCACTGTCCTGTCAACGAATGTCTAGAGGCTGAGTGGCGGGAAATTACTGCAAACAAGCAGCCATTTGGGAGGAGAGTCATGTTAACATATTATCATAATGACAATAACACTCATGACAATGGGCTGCTCAGGCAACGGTCCCCAACACCACATCCCTCCCCCGACCCAGCTGCCGTGTCAGCAATGAGGATGCACATCCTTGAGGGAGACTGAAACATTGGACTCCATCCGCTGAGCCCCAGCAGGCAGCCACCAGAAAGTGCTCCTGGATCAGTCTCTGCTGTCCGACTCTGGAGAGAACTTTGAGAAGAGATTCAAATGTCCTACCTCTCCTGTAGCATGCTCTAAGTCCCCATCCCACCAGGTCCTATTGCGGGAGAGATGCTGAGTCAAAGGGTGGGTCAAAGTGGTGAGGACGCAGGACGGACCCATAGTAGCCAGGAAGGGGACAGAAGGGGTCCCTGAGCCGGGATGCTGTCCACCATGCTGCAGGGTACCGGAAGGGGGGGGCCTTCACTACATAGATGGCATCCTATTGGTTGACAACTTGGAAGCCTTGAGTGCGGTGTTACCACGTTGCCGCCACCAGGGGCGACTAAACCCCGAACACATTCCAAGTCAAGTTTCTCTGGACCATATACAGTGACAACGCTCTTCCCAAGGAAAAACTTCCACCCCACCACCACTAAATAGGAAGTTCAGAACGTTATTGAACTTTGCTACTGGAGAAAATACGTGCCTAGCTAAGCAGGCCTCTCCAGTCAAATGAAAATAGTGTATTGAAAGGTGGAGTTGCCTGGTCCTGGAATCATCACAGTTTTGCATGGAGGAATGGCCGCTGTTCTTTTGGGGGAAACCTTAACTCCAATTCACCACCTGAAACTCAAGGTAGTTTAGAACCACCTGCTAATTTTTACTGTCCTCACCATTAATCACAGGAAAAAGAGACACACCAAATGACAACCCCTACCCCACTAGAGAGGCATTGGGTGACCAGTCTCCCGACATGCAACCCAAAGGGGCACCATCCCATTGCTGTGGGTAAGTCACACAGGTAAAGTGGTTGCAGCCATGATCACCACATATGCAGTAACTCAGAGATTCCCAAATGTCAGGAGAAGCAGAATTTGGGAAACCAGGAAACAGATGACTCAGTGTCATTACATGTATCTATATGAATACATGATAGACAGACAGACAGATAGATAGATACATAGATAGATAGATAGCAAAAAACATTAGAGGAGGATCTATAAGGTTAAGAGACTTATCCTAATCATGCACATACAATGGGAACCTTGCATGAATTTTGATTCAAAGAAACTAAATGTAAAACACTTGAGACAAGGAAATTTTGAATACTGATCAGATATTGGATATTATGTAATTACTGTTAATCTTTGATATGATGATGTACTATATTTATGATTTTTAGAAATAATTCTTACCTTTTAGAGATACATACTGAAATATAATAAAATGACATTTTGGTATTTGTTTCACAATTATTGGTAAAAACCAGCATAGCTATAATCTGATGATTGTTGTAGGTGAGTGGTAGATACATGGGGGATTATTGTACCATATTCTCTACTTTTATATATGCCTGAAAGCATCCATAATAAAATGTAAAAATAAAATTCTTTCAGAAAAAGATGCAGCAAAGAGACTCATATCATTATGGTTTCGAGATGATTAATACATATTGCAAGCCAAATGGCTTATGTTTCCTCAAATGTAAGGAGAAAAACACAAATAGGTGATTTCTGTAACATTCCACACATCCACTGGTAGTTTTGATTTTCAAATTCAATACGTCATTCTCAAGATAGGTTAAAATGCAAACATTTTCAATGTATGACCTTAGAAACACACTCATAATTCACAAGAGATCATCTCCAAGATTAATAATTAATTCTGAGTAAAACTAACCTTTAATAGTGAGTTTTCTTTCTATAAAGTCATTATTCATATTTTCAACAAATACTCAGCACCTATTAAGTGCTAGGCCCTATGAGTATAATGGTGAAGACAGAAGTCTTGCCTCTGAAAGCTGATTGATATTCTAGTTGGGACTGCAGACATGGTAACACGCCACTACAGCAAAATGTGCTAAGATTCTGTGCGTGTGTGTGTACACGTGTGTGTGTGTGTGCTTTTAAAGACTAATTGTAGGGGTTTGGTCATCATGAGATGGTAGACTATACTTGATGGAAACTTATTTCACATGTCCTATCACTATTTTTCTTAATTCTGAATCCCTGGAAAGCTACTTCTTTAAAACTCTGGTTTAAATGTATTTCATACTAACTACATTAAAAAAAATAGAAGTGGCACAGAGGAGTTGTGGCAACCCCTAATGTTTTGATAAGAATATTTCATTCACATTTCAAAGCTTAAAATCTTTTCTATGAAATAAAAATCCAAGATCTTCTCTTTCCCACCTAAATCACTTGTTTTACAATAAATAAACCCTTTGGAAACAGACATGAGATACATTATCCTGTACAGTGGTAAACATTCGTGGACAATATCAGGTTTTTCAGTTATAGTACTTATGCTGCCAATTTGTTGCATAATTAGAACACATTTAAATAGCTCTTTCTGTAACATAAAACCAACTAAAAAAGAAAGTAGACACCAAGATACCAAAATCTTTCATGCTTAAAGGCAAATGTATTCAGTTCCTTTCCACGCAGCACACAATAAGGTTATCTATGTGCTTATTTCTTTTCCAAATCAACAGTTTGGGACAACCTTTCAGGATCCAGTCATCTTCCATGGTGAACCAGCTTGCAATGTGTTCTGGTTTAAGTGTCTTGCATGGGGGTAAAGGAATCTTATTGCTGACCTACAGACTGACCAAGTAGGGGGTGTACTGGGAGGAGAGCTAAGGACTACTGTCTCTTCTGCCACCATCAAGCTCATGGTGCCAGAGTAACTTGTACCAACAGATGCTTACAGAAGCCACCCGGATTTGCCACAGCAGGGAGGAAGGCACAGGAGAAGAGGAGGAGGGACTTGATGTCCTATGATGGAGTGTAGAGGCTGCTGGCTAGAAAAAACCAGGAACAATGAAAATGAGGTCATCTTCCTTAGGATGCCATGCCAAGCAGAAAGCCTCCGAAAAATCCCCCAGTCACTAGAACATTCTTCTTCACAAATGACACCACCTGAAAACAGAAGATAGTACAATGGGTTGTTTTGCTAAGGATGTCAATAATATTAAGAATCATCTCTATTACACCTACGCCAATCTTAGTGTCAATCCCCTCACCTGTTATGTAGTTTGTACTTTACCCAAAGGACAATGGAAGCCATTAAACTGACTTACATATGAAAATGACCACTGGCTGCTATAGAGGGAATAAGACTACAGGGAGCCTGATAGGAAGGAGGATGCACATCAGAAGGTAGAAACAATGGCTCTTTGAATCAAGGACAAAAAGGAGTTCACGGGGACAGTTATGGGAGAAGAGTGAAGCTGCACTAAATAAACTGGTTACAGAGGCAAGTATCACTGTTTCCAATTTCGCTCCTTCCGTCCTCTTTGGCATCTACCCTCCCTAAATCTCTCCATCCATGCATTCCCCTCTGAAACCTGCTCCCAGGTAGATGCTATGAATTCTCATACTCACACTTCATCACATCTAAGATGATTAATAGGTGAGGTTCTTATTTCCTTAAGTTCCCAAAGCTTCCCACCTCCTTTCTACCCTCCTGGAAAAGCTCCCAGTCATCTGTGCTCTACCAATCTCCTGACCACTCCCCACCCTTCCAATTTCAGAGAGAACTTTGGTAAGTGGCTCAGACCTCTTTCTCCTAAGTATAATCACCACCTTATAAAGTGTTCATATGAACAAGACATCCAACATCCTGGCCTGATCATTTATTGAAGTCAAGTACAGTGACTTCATCTGCAAACCACCTAAGCCACTCACACCCACACATTCCCCAAACATTTTTCACACTACCACCCATCCTCCTCGGACAACTGTCTCCTAACTCTCCAGTAAGCCCTTACTCTGACTATGCCTATGTCTTCCTGCCTCATTTCCATTCCTCCCTCAACTCTCCTGGACCTCAACATTTCCCTAAATGAAGCACTTTTCCCATTTGTCATTGGGGTAAAGAAAAAAAAAATCGGGCTGGGCCAGGTGGCTCACGCCTGTAATCCCAGCACTTTAGGAGGCCGAGGCAGGCGGATCACGAGGTCAAGAGATCGAGACCATCCTGGCCAACATGGTGAAACCCCATCTCTACTAAAAACACAAAAAATTAGCCAGGCGTGGTGGTGCATGCCTGTAGTCCCAGCTACTCGGGAGGGTGAGGCAGGAGAATTGCTCGAAACCGGAAAACGGAAGTTGCAGTGAGCCGGGATCGCGCTACTGCACTCTAGCCTGACAATAAAGCGAGACTCTGTCTAAAAAAAAAAAGAAAAAAGAAAAAGAAAAAGAAAAAAAAAAATACAAATTCCTGAAATAATTGCTTTTGTTTATTATTTTTACTTTCTTTTTTTTTTTTTTTTTTTTTTTGAGACGGAGTTTCGCTCTTGTTACCCAGGCTGGAGTGCAATGGCGCGATCTCGGCTCACCGCAACCTCCGCCTCCTGGGTTCAAGCAGTTCTCCTGCCTCAGCCTCCCGAGTAGCTGGGACTACAGGCACATGCCACCATGCCCAGCTAATTTTTGTATTTTTAGTAGAGACGGGG